>BSBK01002602.1:650000-817500 GCA_027943335.1 Chamaecyparis obtusa | reverse complement strand
GTCATCCTTTCCACTTGACCAGATATTCTTCATATGTCCTGTTCCTTGTGCTTCTGCCAACATGACTGTCCAGTATATCTTCGATCTCCTTAGTGTCTGAACTAGTTGCTGGAATACTCCACTGTGCTGCTGTGATCTCATCTTCAACACCTCCTTCATGATACTCTGTCAGATCTGAAATGTTAAACACTGGTGAAATATTTAGCTCAGTAGGCAATTCTACCTCATATGCGTTTCCTGAATCATGTTTCTTCAGTATCCTACATGGTCCAAACTTCTTCATTTTCATCTTGTTATATGTACCGACGGGAAACCGCTCCTTCTGCAAATGAACCATGACTTCATCACCAACCTGAAATTCCTTATACCTCCTTCTCTCATCTACCTTAGCCTTATACTATGCATTCATCTTGGTAATATGCTTCCTCACCTCCTCATAGATGTTCTTCAAGTGTTCTGTAAAATCCTCAGCTTCAGCACTACTTATTTCTCCTTTATCTATCTTCCTCAATTCAGATGCATTTCTTGGACTACTTCCATATACAATCTGGAATGGTGATTTACCAGTGCTCCTGTTGACAGAATTATTGTATGCAAATTCCGCCTGTGGTAAAATCAAATCCCATCCTGTTGGCTTATCTCCAACCAAACATCTCAGCAAATTTCCCAAACTCCTATTCACCACCTCTGTCTATCCATTAGTCTGTGGATGATGTGATGAACTAAACTTCAAATCTGTCTTCAACTTCTTCCACAATATACGCCAGAAATATCCAACAAACTTAGTGTCCCGATCTGAAACTATGGTCTTTGGCAAACCATGAAGTCTCACTACTTCTCTGAAAAACAATTCTGCTACATGAACAACATCATTAGTCTTCTTGCAGGGAATAAAATGTGCCATTTTTGAAAATCTGTCAACTACCAAAAAAATTGAATCGTGTCCCCGCTATGTCCTCGGTAAACCAAGAACAAAGTCCATGCTGATATCCTCCCAAGGCTTCTCTGGTACAGGTAATGGCTGATACAACCCTGTATTCTACTTCACTCCCTTTGCCATCTGACATACTCGGCAACTCTGTACAAACTTCTTCACATCTTGCTACAACTGTGGCCAATAATAATTCTCACTAACCAAACCAATGGTTTTATCACGACCAAAATGTCCAGCCAATCCTCCGCTGTGCTTCTCCTTGATGAGATTCTCCCTCATAGAACTTCGTGGAATGCACAATTGACTCCCTCTGAATAGCATATCATCCTGGATGATGAAATCCAACCATTTCGTCCTGTCTAGAGTAACAGGTTCTGTACAAGCTTTCCAAGCTTCACCAAAATCAGGATCCTCTGGATATAAATTCTTGAGTTCCTTGAACCCAACCACTTCAATCTACATTTCTGTCAGCAACAGTTGCCTTCTGCTAAGAGCATCTGCAACCCTATTAGACTTTCCACTCCTGTGTTTCAAAACAAATGTATAACTCTGCAAAAACTCAACCCATTTCAAATGCCTTTGATTCAATTTTCCTTGACTATTCAAATATTACAAAGCTTGATGATCAGTATACAAAACAAACTCCTTAGGAAGCAGATAGTGCCTCCACTTTTTCAATGCCTGAACTATAGCATAAAATTCATGATCATAAATAGAATATTTTCTCTTGGCATCATTTAATTTCTCACTGAAATAAGCAACAGGTTTACCTTCTTGGCTCATAACAGCTCCTATTGTAGTACCACCAGCATCACAATCTACTTGAAACACCTTATTAAAATATGGAAGTGCTAAAATAGGTTGTTCTGTAACTTTTTGTTTCAACAATTGAAAACTCTTTTCTGCCCCATTAGTCCACTTAAACTCTTTTCTATCCCCTCTCATTGTTTCAGTCAAGGGTCCACAAATACTGCTAAAATTTCTGATAAACTTTCTGTAAAAGCTAGCTAGACCATGAAAAGATCTTACCTCAGTAGCACTCCTTGGAGTAGGCCATTCAAGGATAGCCTGTACCTTCTTTGGGTCCATTTTTAGACCTTCTGCTGAAACGACAAATCCCAAATACACTAACTCTTTCTTCACAAAACTGCACTTCTTCAAATTAATCAACAATTTCTCATCTCTCAACTTCTCAAACACCATACGAATATGCATCATATGTTCCTCCAATGTCTTGCTAAAAATCAAAATATCATCCAGGTAAACAATGACAAACTTACCCAGAAATTCTTTCAGAACCTTGTTCATGAGCCGCATGAAAGTGCTCGGTGCATTGGTTAGCCCAAAAGGCATGACTAACCACTCATATAGTCCTTCCTTTGTCTTGAAGGCAGTCTTCCATTCATCTCTTTCTCTGATCCGAATCTGATGATATCCACTCTTCAGATCTATCTTTGAGAAATACATAGCTCCACTCAAACAGTCCATAATATCATCCATTCATGGCAATGGAAACTTGTACTTGATTGTGATCTTGTTTATTGCCCTAGAATCTGTACACATCCTCCATTCTCCATTCTTCTTTGGTGCTAATACCGCTGGTACAGCACAGGGACTCAGACTCTCACGGATCAATCTTTTCTGTAACAGTTCATGTACTTGTCTGTTCAACTCCTCACTTTTTGTAGGTGTCATTCTGTGTGCTGCCTTATTCAGAAAACTCGCTCTTGGGATCAAGTCCATCTGATGACTGATCTTTCTGACTGGTGGTAATCCATCAGGCACGTTATCAGATACAATATCCTGAAACTCATTCAACAAATCTGCAACTTCTACAGGAACATCTTCTACTTCCTCTTTACCAGCTTTTAGAATTAAAGCAAAACATACATGCTCATGCCTCATACCATCTAGGAAATTTCTTCCATCAACAAAAGTTATCCTTGCATTACCACATACCTTTTCTTTGGTCTCCTTCAATGGTTTTAGCTTATGTCGCACTCCATCCTTTGTCAGGGAATAGGTATTCGCATGACCATCATGTACAACACATCTATCAAACTACCATGACCTACCCAACAACATATGACATGCATCCATAGATATGATATCACACAATACCTCATCTTGGTATCCACCAACCTTGAACTTTACTAGGCATTGTTCATTGACCATGACCTTGTGGTCATCCTGTACCCAGGCAATCCGATATGGATGTGGGTGTTTCTGTCTCTTGAGCTTCAACTTTGTCACCATCTCTTCTGACACTAAATTGTCAGTGCTTCCACTATCAATGATCACATCACAACATTTACCTTCACACTTGCACCTGGTGCGAAACAGGCTCCTCCTTTGCTTAGGTTCATTCTCACCACTCAACAGGACTCTTCTGTTAATCAACGTTTCTCCTCTTTCAGCATCTTCAAAATTTGATGATCTGGCATCTTCATCTACATGTGCAACTCTGGCCTGGCCTTCATTTCTCCTTTCTGTTCTTCCTTAGCACTGAGGACATTCAAATGCCCTATGACCTTCTTCTCCACAGTGAAAACATGTTCCACGGAAGCCTCCTTTTCCAGATCCTTGTCCTCTTCCTCTTCCTCTCTGATCTCTATTATTCTGATCCTGGAAGTGATTGGAATTATTTCCACGCTGATTCTGACTGCTACTGGCCTCATCCTTCTTTTTTGGATCTTCATTTCGGCCACCATATGACCGTCCACCAGATCGTCCACCACGACCTCTTCCGTTTTGTCTGCTCTCGAACTTCTTGTTCAGCTTTTCCTCTACTTTTAGGGCAAATTGGTATGCCTCCTCAATACTGTTCATTCGAACCAGATTCAACTCCTCCTGAATGCTTGGCCTTAACCCATTAAGGTATCAGGCAACTTTCTCCTTATCAGCTTCTGCATGGCCTGTTCTGATGAGGAGTCGATAGAACTCCTCTATATACTCCTGAACAGATCTTCCTGCTTGCTTCAAACTTTGCATTTTCTTTAGTAGATCAAGCTCATAATCAACAGGAATGAACTGTCACTTCAATTTATCCACCATCCGATCCCATCTTGTGATTTTATCTTTCCCTTTTCTATTTTTCTCCAATTGAATTTCTTGCCACCAGATCTTCGCATGACCTTTCAGTCTGGCCTTCCCAAATTTGACCCTATCAGGATCCTCAACATCTTCATACTCAAAATATTCCTCACATTCATTGATCCAGTCAATCAATTCCTCTGGGTTAAGATTTCCAAAAAATGTAGGAACCTCAATCTCAGGTCTTTTCCCAATCTTGGAAATCGCCCGAAAAAGTCTTTCTTCCTCCTGGTTCACAATTTTAGCTTCTCCTTCTTGATATTCTTCTTCGGCTTCATCCTTGCTTTTGTCTCTAACATTAAGATTTATTCCTCTATGAATCTCTTCTTGTAATGCTTGCACTTGTCTCTGTAGCTCTCTAACCTCAGGTGTTACAACACCAGCTCTTCCGCCACGTTCCCTTCGTGGAGACATTTTCGCGATGCGCGCTGAAACCCTAGCCATGGTCCTGGTGCAAACTGCCTCACAGTCAGTGATCTATTTACACACTCAAGAACTCCTGCTCTAATACCACCTGATGAAGGGTGCTCCCCTTAATACCACAACCACATAAGAGAAATAGAGAAACAACAACAATAATATGCAAGAACAGAAAATTGGCTTCTTATTATCTCCACAAATGTGGAATTACAAACTTTCAGAATTACAATATGCAAAGCCACATGGGCATTCCCTTACAATATTCTGTAGGACAAAGCCTCGAATCAATACCTAGATCTACTACCCAGAACTATTATGAACTCCTAAGACAATAATACAGCCTTCCTTATATAGGCAATTTTCCACCGCCTGAGAAGGTTCCAGAATTTTAGCCAATAAGGCTGACCAAACTTAGAATTATTTTATTTTACATTTTATTACATCATAGTCGGCTCAAGATAACCTTTGAAACCCAAACAGAAATTTTGAAGAAAATTATTTTTCGCCATTTCGGGTGGCCCAACTTCCGAAGACCATAAGTCATCACCAGTTGACCCGATCGGCTATTATAACCCCATTTCGGAAATGCCACAAAGCGCTCTACAGGCTTGGCCTGCGCAAGTGCCTGTCACCCAAATTTTTGACCTCATCCGGGGCCTCTAAAGCCTTCAAAACTGAGTTCAAAGTTTCTGTACCCTGCTACCAATACCGAAAATCTTCAATATCTTCCAATATACACTTGATCTGGCAATGAAACTTTACTGGCAGACTTATATGACCAAAATGAACCTCCAAGAAAGAAATCAGATCATTCTGAGCACATACAAAAATTACCAAAAATAGTAACTTTCCATAAATAGCAGCTCTGCACAAAATAGCCCTTATTGAATACAAAAATAGAAATATTTTTGGGTGATGCAAGATTGCTCTTACACCCAGGATGCTCCTACATCATAATATTAGTCAACCTTAGTCAAACTACTTACCCACCATAGTGCTCCTGTTAGTTAAACATCTAGTGACTTTAAACCTAGAGGGAGGTTGACCAAGTCAACATTGGTCAGGATGCCCCTTGGACCATTCAAGTTCCCCATTGTATAATTGGGAACTTGACAAACTTTAAGGCTCTGGTTGAAGGCTCAAACAAAACAAACTTGACAAACCCACATGCAAGATGGTGCTGCTCGAAACAAGCTTTCCAATTATTATGGTTTTATTATATATTGTGTTTATTATGAATTTGTATTTTTAGTTATGCTAAACATAGATTTTTCACCATATATCTACTTCTTTGTTTAGCACTTATGAAAAAATAGTAAACTAAGTTAAAAAAAATCTTTAAAAAAATATCTAGGCATTAAGTATTAATATCCTCTTTCCAACAAAAAAAATGAGTTTTGATACATATAGAACAAGCTATAAGTGTGTAAGTGAACCTATGTCTAAATTATAATTCCTATGTAAGTGAACCACTAGTTTACATCATCTTCAAATTCCTAACAGTTTGGCAATAATAAGTATCTAAATCTAAAGGTTTTTTTTTAGCATGTTCATTTCAATTTCAAAGTTGGCTAAAAAGTGTAACCCACTATTGGGGGATCACCTCAAGATTCTTTAGGAACTCTTACCCTTCTTACACTAGATGTTTGTTAATGAAACCTTATTGTGTGGATCATCAACTATTACTAAAGATGAAAGAATAAACAAGGTATTGAATGAATATTCAAAGGCTTTAGGATAGATGATATATGAAAATAAATCAAGTATTTTATTTTTTAATACATCTAAAGGGATGAAACATCACATTAAAAAAATACTCAATTTCAATGAAGAAAATATCTAATCCAAATACATCGGCATCACAATTTTCAATGATTCGATCAAAAGTAGTCACTAGAAAGCTATAGTGGAAAAGTGTAAATAGAAATTGGACACCTAGTGAGAAAGATGGTTAACACTTGCTAGATGAATCATAATGCTAAAATTAGTAATCTTGGTGGTCCCCATTTACACTTTATCCTTTTTGGAGCTACCAAATAACATAAAATAGAAATCAATGTCAATGCAGTGAAAATTCCTCTAGAACACGTCCAATGACCAAAAAAGAGTCCATTTGATTGCACGAGACAAAGTAGTGCAAGAAAAGACAAATTGGGGCGCTAATATTCAATATCTCCAACTCATAATTTAGCAATTGGCATCAAGCTTACATGTCATATATTTAAAAACCAAAAAGCACTTTGGAGCAAGTTGCTATGAGCTAAGTTCTTAGACTTTAACAACCCATGAAAATTTGTAACCATAGACAACCCTCCTTGTGGGTCAACAATCTAGAATTTAAAAATAAAAATCAAAGCTTAATTGCCAATCATTTAACTTGGAAAATTAGTGTACAGAAAGAAAAGAGGAGAAATGCAAAGGGGGTAGATCACTCCTTTTCAAAATTGTACACTTGGAAGGAAGATGTCCCAATAGGCTCAAGAAGGACCAAAGTGTTGAATGGGACAGTGAGCCTTTGCTAAAGATGTGTGAATTGAAAATGGAAAGAGGAAAGATATAGTGTAGGAGGAAAAATAGACAAATAGAGATAAAATTGGAAATAACAGATTGATAATTAACTGCCAAAAACTAGAAATAAGTTGAACCAAGATCTAAACTACTGCACTGACCTAGGATTTTAGTTTGGACTAACATTCTAGGGTACCAAACGAATGAAACATTATATACCTAGAAACAAAGCGGCTTAGCCATTCCATTCTTGGCACTTTTTGATGAAACTTATGAGGATTCTCTGACTATTTTTGATATACATAGAAAATATATAACAACTTTGTAACATGTTCCTACACCTAGAAAAATGGGGAAAATGTTGGGTAAAAGGGGTTTTCCTTGGTCAAACCCCTATTTAGGAATCAAACTTGAAAATTAAAGGAAATTTCATAAAGTAAATTATGTAAAAAGATAAATGTTTGATTCACCTTGTATAAACCCTCATGGACAAATGTAGAAATCTCTCATACCCATGAAGATAATTGAATGTGCTTGAAATCCAAGGAGTTGACCTTGGTATGTAGAATAGAAGCATGCATTCCATCACAAAGAGACTCCTAGATCTTCAATGTAGATATGCTTGATAGTCACTTGCAATCAAGGAGAGATGAATGTGGATGGAAGGAAGGATCTTCTTTCTTGATTGAGAACTCCTCTACTTGGCCATCATGGGAGATAAGATTTCTTTAATTGGAGAATATTTCCTTGGAATTTACTTTGACACTTGAAGAAACTGGATCTTTGATTCTTGCCTTCAAATCATGAATCCAATAGCTTGAACTATTGATTTCTCTTGAAAACTTGATTTCACTTGACAATGGATGTGATTTCATAATAGTGGATCTTTGATGTAGATAAAAATGAGGAGATATAGGGATTTTATATACTTCATCCATCATTTTGAGATTAAAAAATAAGCTAGGCCAACCACAAGATCTAATTTCCCATTAAAAATCCTAACATAGGGCTCCGAGCCATTTTTGGGCCAAAATAAGTGAGAACTTAATGCCTCAACCATTATGTATTTGGGAACATAATGCATCAAACATTATGAACCTAGGAACATAACACCTCAACCATTATGTTCCTGGGGTTTTGAGCTTAAATTTCAATAGGGTGTTGGGATGGTGGAAAATATATAGGAAAAGAAGAATCGAGTTCCTAGGATCAAGCATAATGGAAATTAGATCTCAAAATAACCAAAATGGGGCCCAATAAAGCATCCAATTATGGGTGTTAAATTTTTAGGATGGTACATTTAGCCCCCAGTTTAATAGGAGGATAAGACAAACTCACACTCACAGTAAAGTAGATCAATACACAAGAAAAATCTTATCAATTTCAAGGAGATAAAGAAACATAAAGCCCATAAGTGACTTAAGTATTCATCAAATCCAAAACCAATATAAAAGAGGCATTTCTCAAAAGAGAGAAAAAGAAGGAAGGAGAAAGAGTGAATATGACCACTAGCCTAGTAAGGTATTGCCTTACTATAGATCATACAAACATAAAGTGTTGCTACAAAAGATGACTTTAATAGTCTAGAAATTTTTATTATGCTAGTAAACCCATCAAAATAAAGCGATCAAGGAAAACATTACCTCCATTAAGGGATCCTAAAAAGGTGATCAGTCCTAAAGAAAGCATTGTCTCTAAAGGGATCAAGGAAAGGAGGATTGGTAGTTAAGGAAAGCATTATCTCCATTAAGGGATCCACTAAATAATGAGCAATGGGATGATAATGTAAATATAATGCAAGGAGAGCATTGTCTCCTTAACCATTTTTCAAAAGAAATTGCATTGAATCGTTGTGTGTGTGTACAAAATGTAAAACAAGGAGCAGAGTGTATACCCCCATCTTAACACAATTGCAAACATCTTGATGGGAGAAATAGATTTAATGGAGCATACATGCACCCATAAGAGACAATTCTACTATGAGATGCCCTAAAGGAAGGAAAAACCAATGTAAATGAACACATGACAAAAGAGAGCATGAAAGGGATCTACTAACTGAGAGGTGGGTATAATCACTACAAGTACAATAGAAGTTTACCATCCTAAATTGTAAGCACTTAATTTGTGTACAAATTTAGGATTATTTTGTGCCCACTTTAGTATATTTTCTATGGTAGGACCTCATATGGCACTTAATGAGTACCTAAATTCAAATATGGGTCCTCCATTCCTTTCAATATTGTTCAAAATCAAAGTTAGTCCTTATTTCTAAGTGTGATCCTCTATTTTTCCTCTAATCAAGTAATTTATTTTATTACCTCTACCTTATATCCCTATTTATGGCCTTCATAACTTGTTTTGACCTTAGATTGAGTTGTACCTTAGAATCTTGTACCTACCCTATTTCCCCAACACCCTATTCAAATTTTGGCTCATTCTCCTAGGTGCAAAATGTAATTAGCATTTAAGCCTTGGGATAGAATGCCAATGGAATTCTATCTCTAAGGATTGGGGAAAAATTTGGCCCAAGGCCCTATATTGAGATATTAGCAGGAGATCTAGACCTGTGGTCAGCTTGCTAAGTTTTACTCCTTGAAATAATGTGAGATGTATATAAATACCCTATCTCTCCTCATTTTGGTATCTAGAATTCATTTTCCATTATTATCAATCCATTATTGTGATAAATATATCAAGTTCAAGGAAGCAAATCAAGTTCAAGAGCCATCAAATTTCCAAGTTCAAGCATTCATGATTCTTCAAGCAATTTTCTCAAGAATTCAAGGTGTTTTATTTCATAGATCTATCTTATTTCTCCCATTGGAGGACAAGAAAAGGATTTTTCTATGAAGGAATAAGATCCACATCCATCACCTTTCATTCAAGTCTTCTATCTTTCCTCCTCAATCAAACATTATGGTGAATTAAAACATCTTTTCCATGAGGTTTTTTCCTTTCATGATTTCCTTTTGGGTTTTTTGTGTTTAGTCAAAGATATTGCATCAACATATTTGATCTCATTCAAAGTAGCATTTTCATTTCCAAGGTATGATATACTTTATTTTCTAGATCTAGCCTTTGCAACATGACAACACACTTTCCTTTACTTCATTTCATTTTAGGGTTGATTCCTAAAAAGGGGTTTGACTGAGGTAAACCCCTATATTAAACCTTATTTCTTATTTTTCTATGTGCAGGAATAGGTTACAGAGCTATCAAACAAAATTCATAAAGATTGGATATAGTCGAAGGAACCTAGAAATTTTTAGCTAAAATGACAAGGTATAGAACACCATTGTCCTTCTATCTCTAGGTGTAGGGAAAGTTCCTACCATATCCCATGCATTTCCAACCTAGGTTCACCTATGGGTTAGATCTATGCTCAAGTTTTTGTTTTTATATATTTCTGCTCATTCTGTTATTTCTAATTTTTTGGTAACTTGTCTAAATTATCATCTACATTAAATATTATTATTATCATTTATTCTCTTTACACCTTCATCAATCACATATTCAAAGGAGGATCATTGTCTCATTTTTGTGCTTCAGTCACCTCTTGAGCCTATTGAGGGCATCTTCCTTCTGAATGTGCAATTGCAAAAATGAGAGGTGATTTACATTGCTTCCCTTTTCCTTGTGTACATTTTTTGTGAACCTAACTATTCTTACATACTTCTAATTTTTGTGTTAGATCTCATTGTGTGCTTGTCAAATTTTATTAAAATGGAGTTTACTAAATTAGATTGGTGCGTGATAACCCATGCTATTATATTTCTCCGTATCTCTCTTTATCAATCACATCAAGTAAATCATAATTTCTTAAATTTAATTATGTTTTTATTTCTTCATGGTATTATTGCACATGGAATAATGAGGTTATAAAATATCTTTCTCCCTTATATGACATATTTCAAATCTTTTATTTATATTTCATGTGATTTTATTATTCAAATTTTAACAAAATGCATGAAATATGCGAATGAACCTAAGGATAATACTATTACAAATCTTCCTAATCCTATTCCTATAGTGCCTAATGCTCACAATGATAGATATATAGCTCTTAATGATCCCATCTTGGTGATACGTAGATCTCATCTTCCTTAACCTATCTTAATGGATAGTCTTAGGGAAGATAGTTTACGCATTTTCTTGGATGATCTTAAACAATCTTACTTTTTTCAAAGAATTATTTATAATCCTAATGTTAAGAATTTTCTTGATGTTTTCTCTCCAAGGATGTTAAGTGTACAAGAAGATATTGATAATCCTTCTTCATCTTTTCCACCTAAAGATGATAAGAATAGTGAAAGGAATCTCCCTAAAGAGAATATTCTTCCTTCTATTCCTATTTATACAACACATTTATGCAAATCTCAAGATGAATCTCCTTCACCATCTACCTTAAAAGATAATTAAAATGTGAGATATGATATTAATACTCAACAAGGATATAATGGGTTAGGTCTTGGTATTAATGAACAAGGTATTAAGGTTCCTATAGATGTTGGATTACGGAGAGGGGGGGTGAATCAATAATCCCTGATGCTAAGTACCTCAAAAAAATTTCTCTGATTAACTCGGTGTCAACTCATTAAGAAAAAATTCACTATTTATAGACAATAGTAAATAAACTTCAACAATCAACAAATAAAATACATAAATCATTCATCACATGTAACATTGGTATTTAACATGGAAACCCAGCTTTGGGAAAAACCACTATGGGAATTGTCACCCACTAAAGAAAATACTCTTTTGAAGTATGTTCGATTAGAGCCAATCTGGTTAAAGATTACAATACACACTATTAGGTGTGACCCGGTCAATGGATTTACCTCAGATCTAGTAGGATCTTCACCCTATTAGGAGTGGCCTAGTAAAAGGACTTTGAACACTCTTTAGAATGTTACCTTTTGCAAGGATTTTACAATAAGACTATTAAGTCTACTCATTTAAGAGATTTATTTGTTACAAATGCTAATAAGAAAACATAAATAAATTGACTTGTAGATTTTAAACTATCCTTTGCATAATAAGATCCTTTGTGTGCTCTCTATCTTCACATCAATTCTTCACTTTCCACTGGCTTCAACACTTCATCAAATTATTCTTTCTGACTCAGAATCTTTCTTTTCCTTCTTCACTACATCAATCGATGACATATCAATTCTTCAATTTTCCAAACATTTGTTCATACAAATTCATCCTTTATATAGACCTTGTTTTTCTTCTTGATCTCTTCTATTACATTTTCCTTTGATCAATCTTAGCTATTTAATTTATTTCAAAAACTTATTCAATGTATCTAGATCTCAATAACACATTCCACCTTCACCTCAGAACTTGAACTTTCTTGAAACTTGTTCCTTCTATTTTAACTATTTAGATCTAAGCCATAAATCATCATCTTGAATTTTCCTAATCTTAGATCTCTCTAACTAATTTTCCTTATCATCATAATCTTCTAGCTCATCATAGATAATCATTAAATGTCATTCTAATCCTTGTATTTAATTTATGTTCCTTGCTCAGTGTATAACTCTAAATTTTGGTTAACTTTGCTCGGTGTCTAAAACTTCTTTTCAGTGTCTTTTGTTCCTTTGCCTTTACCAAAACATACTTTTCTCTTACCAAATTACTTTTCCTACTCGGTAGCCAAAACTATTTTGCTTATCGACTTGTCAAATTCTCATTACCATTCTTTACTACTTTGATATAATCATATGTTAGGTAGAAAAAAATTATATCAACATTAGCTTAGCATTTTCTGATCTATATCAGTTGCCCATTTAAGTTCTTCAACTTCACAACATCTCATTTCTTCTTCTCCTTAACTCATTCAACTTATATCATATTCTATATAATATGGCAACATAATATAAACTAGAAATCAATTTCTTGACATCAATGAAAAGATAATAACAGATATAACCTTTATACTAACTTGTATACCTCTCATCTTGGTCGGTCTTCATCATAATCACCATTAGTTATAGTAACAATAGATCCTCCTACACAAGTCACTAGGTGTGGTCTAGGTTTCATGCCTCAAGATGCTACTTTTCCTTCTTCTAATCTTTCTTCATCACAACGTAAACTTCCTCTTGACATTATTTTACCAATACCATCCATTTTCACACCTTCTTTTGATGATCATTTGGCATTAGCTAAAAAATATATTTGGAGAATTAAATATGATCCTAAAATTCACTTTCCTCATAGAATTTTTACAAATAATCAAAGGCCTATTAATGGTGTATTTCTATGTCAGTTTCACCATAGCAATAAACACTCTCTTTCTGATTGTATTGAATTTATATAATTTACTCAAGATTTGGTAGATAGGTCTCTCCTTTCTTTAACAATGAACCTTGTGATTTTTCTTGATATCAAAGACATACCTTAGCAATTCTTCTCTCCTATTATGTTTCTCTCCATTATGTAAATTTAGTATCTTACATTATTGAGGTCTCTTTGCTTTGCATAATGTGAATTGCGATAATCATAATAGGTATTCTTCCTTGTTTCCTCACTTGGGGGGAAACACCTCTTTATCTCATCTATGTTATCCTTTTAAAGGATTCATTATCTCTTCGTAGGTTACATCTGTTATACTATGATGTCCTTGTACACATGGAATTATTTGTTCAGGATCTTTCTCTTTGATGGGATTGATATATTTCTTTACAAATCTCTTCTTTGTTTGGAAGTGCATATCTTGTATAATTGATGTATCCACTAATTTTTCATAATGTGACATCCTTATTTTTCTCTCTTCATTGCTTCTTTATGGAATGGTATTGTTCTATTATGGTACTTCCTCTCAGGCATGAGATTCTTTGTTTTTCAAAAAGTACTATTATCTATTTCATGTCTCAAGGACATGTCTATCACAAAATGATCCTCCATTTATAGATTGATTTTTTTTAATCATTCATTCTCTCCTTACTGACTTGTTCCACTTATAGGATGATATCATTTTTTGCATAAATGAGTTTGTTTTACATTAGTACCTTATATTTTTTAGGAGAGTCACATCCTAGTTTACAACTTATTCTTGCTTGAAAGTGCATGTATACTATAAGGTAACTATCATTGAGGGTATATAATGTATTATATTTTCTCTTGCATTCACACTTGGGGGGAAAGGTTCCATGCGCTCATCTTCCTACTCATTTTCCTTCCAAGGATCTCCTTTTCATATTATAGTGATATTTGTTTATCATGTGACATTATTTTCTTATAAGGAATTTTTTTGTTTTGATTCAAGATTATCTCTTATGCAAGAGGTGTGAATCCTTGATCATAACCTCTTCCTTATTTGTAAAATATGTTCATTCTAAACAAATTCCCTTACTTTGGGGCTTAAAGTGTGTCATCCTTCATAAGGAATCCTTTTTTCACCTAGAATTAGGGGGCTAAAAGAGTGCATTCTTGTTATCTTCCCCTCTTTTTATTGAAGATATTGTCTTTGTTCAAGATAATCTCTTGAAGTTGGATGTCTTACAACCAAGGTATCATACTTTTAATGGTATCTTTCCACTTGTGGAATATTATTTCACGATTATCTATTTCCTTATCTAGAAAGAGTTTTCATATTTGCTAAGGTTATGACATACATTGTTGTTTTAAGAATATCTTCTTGTTTATTGGAAGTAGGTATCCTTATTCTATTTTCCTCATGATTCTACCTATGTTGTTATTATAAGGAGGGGGCATATACATGGCCCCCCTTTTATTTTATGCAGCCTTTTTCTTTATTGATTCCTATAGAGACAATTCTTTCTTTAGGACCGATTTATTTTTTTCTTTTTGGATATCTAAGGAGACAATGATTTCCTTAGGATTGATCTCATTTAATGATCACTTTGGAGACACTTATTTTCTTAGTCTCGGTCATTTTTATGGATCCAAATAGAGACAATGTTTTTTGTAAGACCGGTCCCTTAAGCCACATTTGTGTGCAAAAAAAGATTAAATTGCCTGTGAGCACAAAGTTTCAAATCCACCTCCATGTGAAAAAATTTCAAGATAGAGTTGACCAGAATAACACAGTTTGTTAGACCATAAATTCTGCTTCCCTCTTTCTTTGGCATAAGTGAAAATGGCATACCACAACTTTCTATCTTGTTGGATTCACGGTCTCTCTCTTTTCTTTCCATGCTCTCATATTTATGCTAGTGGGTTAGATCATGGAGTTTTGTCTTGTATTTGGGGATGCTCTTGTCTTTTCTATATGGTCACTTATGCTTTGCAATATCTTTTCAAACATGATATTAGTATTTGAGACATTTTTTATTGAGGTCTCTTCTACTAGTTGATTTGGAGTTTTGTTTTTAGTACTAACCCTCTTTGTGTTTTGTGTCTTTTATCTTTGTCTTTGTCTTTTGTTTTGTTTTATTTTCATGCCCTTGTGGATGGATGTTTGAGCTAAGATCCTTTGGTTAGGGTATCTTTTCCTTGAACTCAGTGATGTCTTATCTCCTTGCAATTCACCCATGATCATCTCTCTTTCTCATTCCTCTTCTTCTCTCTTTCTTCCTTTAACATGAACATGAGTTTGTCTCATAATCTCACTAAAGTGGAGGCTAGATTTACAATCCTAAATTGTAATAACTTAATTTGTGTACAATATAAGGATTATTTTTTTCCCACTTTAGTATATTTTCCATGGTAGGACCCTATATGGCACTTAATGGGTACCTAAATTCAAATGTCGGTCCTCCATTCCTTTTAATATTGTTCAAAATAAAAGTTATCCCTTATTTATAAGTGTGCTCCTTTATTTATCCTCCACTTAGATAATTCATTTCATCACCTAGGCCCTATATTCCTAATTATGGCCTTCATGACCTGTTTGACCTTAGATTGAGTTGTGTATATAGTTGAATGTGGACCTCTAATCCAGCCACACACACAACATAGTCATTGCTCACAAATTGAATTCTGAGAATGATTATGAATTAGTCAATCTAAAAATTCATGGTGAATCGACCTGTTGCCTCCTAATTAATCGGGGTGTTTAAATTACTCTCAGATTGGAGAGCCAACATAAGTTGTAAAGGGTTTCGGGTCCCTTCAAAACCTATTTTTCCTATAATCAGAACAACCATAAGACCGAGTTAATACAGAGGATTTAAAAGCTAAAAAGATGAATAAAGTGAATTTAATCTAAGATGAATGTGCAATTGTAATCTATAATGAAGATGCAATTTTAAGCTAAGAACTTGGAAGGAAATATGAAATGCAGATTTTAATCTAAAGAATTTGAAAGAA
Organism: Chamaecyparis obtusa; assembly: GCA_027943335.1. Lineage (NCBI taxonomy): Eukaryota > Viridiplantae > Streptophyta > Pinopsida > Cupressales > Cupressaceae > Chamaecyparis > Chamaecyparis obtusa. The sequence goes on along the minus strand of BSBK01002602.1, from coordinate 801,266 downwards.
AGATGCAAATTAAACTAATAGAAATAAAATAAATTATTCCACTATGAAAGTGCAATTAACACTAAATGAGAATTAAGCTAATAATGCAATAAAGCTTGAAAATATGGAGATAATTGAGACTAAAATTGCCTATAGTTTTTGTGCTCTCAAAGTGCCTTTTTTTGAATGAAGAAGAAAGTCTATTAAATAGACAAGCCCGGGGAGAGAATGAAGAGGTTCTTGATTTGAAACTCCTGACTCTTCATTCCCAATTGAGACAAATATTGAGGAATTACTTAATTAAAGAATGAATTATTGCCACATATGGGTGACCCTTCGAGTATTTTGAATTATTAAATCCAAATAAGATAATCCATTCAAATAACCAAGTAATATTAATTTCTTTTATGTGTATTAGCTAAAGGGGGTAGATTTCATTTAATTTAAAGCACTTAGGACTTTAGAATTAAATTAATTTATCATAGGGATTATTTAGCTAATAAAGTTGAATACTTAGGAATTAATTATAGTGTGAGATTAATGTAATTTGGGGTTTTTGCAATTGACATCAAGTCAAATAAAGTCAAGTAGGAGAGAGAAAATTGCCTAGCAAAGTAGGACTTAAATGATGTAAAATTGAAGAAATTGCACCAAAATTGATTGAAATTATAAGGTGCCAATTTTGGGGTATTACATTTGCCCCTCTTTGAATTGATGTGCGAGTGACACATTGATTCAAAGAATAGTTTGAAGTGACAGATGATGAGAATTTCAGAAGTCTAGGTTAGGATGCCAAGACACTGAATAGATCAAAGCATGATTTTTTGAATTCTAAGTTAGATTGCAAAGATAACAGTCTTGAGAGGAGACGAGAATCGGGGTTAGATTGCCCCAATGCCCAAAATGAGATTCAGATGTAGACTTAAGATTATCTCCAGAATCAGGGTTAGATTGCCCCAATACAAAGCTTAGCCCTTCGAGACTTGGGTTAGATTGCCCAGATAACGGTCCAAAAGAGATTTTGAGAGCTATCTCTAGAATGAAGATTGACTCCCAGGAATTAGGGTTAGATTTCCCCAATACCCAATGAGATTTTGAGAACCATCTCCAGAACGAAGCTTGATTCTCAAGGATCTGAGTTAGATTGCTCAGATACCTAAAAGATAGATGACAAAATGACAAGATGCGAGGCACAAAGATTCCCCTGGTGATGAGATGCCTCAAGCAGTGAGAATTTGATTCAGATCAGACTGATAAGAGACTAGTTCAACAAGATTCAAATGATGCAATCATCCTATCCCCTCAGGAGAGAAATTGAAAGATGACATGCCAGAAGGATAATGAACAACAAGAGGTTGCAGATAGAAGAAATTAGAATAGATTCAAGAAGCCGCTGAAGCAATTTGGAGCAATGTAGAGGTCTTGTTGACCAAGTTTGACCATGGTTGACCAAATTTGACTTGAGATAAAAAACATTAAAGATCTCAAGAAAATGATGAGGAGATGAGAATCTGGCAGGAAAATGATGCCAGAAGGTTGACTGCACAAGTGTCTGATCCCAAACAATTCTAGAATTTAAAACACAATTTTGAGCCATCTAGAGATGTCAAATTTTGATTTCGAGCCTGAAAATGGATTTAGAGCGGTCGATTTAGCCAAGGGTGCAATTTTCATGCAAAATAGAGCACTTTGTACAGTTGTGATGAAGTTGGGACATAAGATGAGAACCTTCGGCAAAGAGATCCAGAGGAGGACAATGAGATAAGCACAAAAACATTGTCTCAAATGCAAGTTTGAATTAAAAATGCAAGCCTAAGCTAGACACAACCCTATGACTTGGTTGTTGGACTCATTGTTTTATCATCATAGAGTTTTTAGCAATGGACATTCACAAGATGCCATACAATCCTCACTAACATTGCAATCATGAGAATATGAATATGACATTAGTCTTAGATTTGTCGGAATGAGGTGTAAGCATTAAGGCACAAGAAGCCAGAATGTCTTGAACACCTATTCCTTTTATTTCAACAAGTTAACATAAGCATCAAAGCATAGCCACTAGAATGACTTGAATGTTGCTTGCATACAAACACACCAGACACACGAGAGTTCCTTCTTTCAGCAAAGAGTGCTCGCAGTGATCCCTACATTCACTTAGCAGGACGAGAGTTAGCAATTTTACTTGTAGCAGAAAGAAGTCACCCAAAATAGACAAGGAGAAGAACCAACCTGACCAAAGTTTCCATACAAAAGGATTTGAGGTACACATGGCCATTCAATACGTGATGAAGGATCTTATAGGTGGACACCCCTTTTATATAGATTCTTTGGATCATTGGAACCAAACCAGCAAACAGAAAGCAAGAAAAGATCATGCCCCTAGTCTTCACATCTCTCAGTCTAGATAGACATCTTGGAGTTGCTCGAGGAGGAATGATAAAATGAAAGAACAAACACACAAAAAAATCAAAGCTCAGCATGCTTCAAAGAACCACACAGATAGTTTTAGTTTCAGTTTAAGTTTGTGTTCAAGAAGATTGAAGTCGGATCGGAAGAATACAACATGAGAAGTCTCAACAGGACGATGATAGTAGGTGGATGCGGTGAGGATCACTGGTGACTGGTGTAAGAAATCATATCAAAGAGAAGATTGGAGAGCTAACGAGGTATTGACTGGAAGATGTAGCAAGAAATGCTGGTGATCGATACAAGAGAGATCCTCAAGGAGAGAGATCTCAGAGATACTAGTGAAACATCAGCAGGAGAATGCAGTGAGAACCACTGGTGACTAATGTGCAAGGGATCCTCAAGAAGAGAGATCCAAGTGATAGCTAGGTATTAGTAGGAAGACATAGTGAGAACCACTAGTGACTGATACGAGAGAGACCCTCAAGGAGAAAAGTCTCAAAATAGCTGGGCATCAGTAGGCAGACGTAGCAAGAAATGCTGGTGACTGATGCAAGAAAGTGTCTCTGAAATGATAGGACAATACCCCCTAGACTAGGGAGGTGCCCCCAAGTGTGACCAGTTCCAATCCATGAAAAGTAGAGCAAAGTGTCAAAGAATGATTGAAAGTGAATGCATGAGCTAGCAAACAAAAGTAGGAAACAAACTAAAGCAGGAAAGCGGGAAAGCAAGGAAAGAAAACTAAAGTGGGAATGCAGGAAAGGAAACTAAAGCTGAAAAGTAGGAATACAAGAAGCAACTAGACAAAGCCAAGCGGTGCTAAGATGAGATATAACTTTAGGGAATAAGACGTGCCTGTTTACCAGGTTTTCACCATCTTGGCAAAGATTCTATTTTTGCTACCATGACGTCTATTTACTAGGTTTTCATCAATGGCACATTTTTCTTCTTTTCAATTTTTTTTGTTCTTTTCTCTTTTTTGATTTTTTTGTCTTTTTTGAATATTTCATTTTTTTGTACTTTTGTATTTTTGATTTTTTTGTATTTTTTCAAATTTTCTATTTTTTTTGAGTATTATCAAGGCACCTGTTTACCAGGTTTTCAACAGGATAATAGATACATCAAAGCACTTGTTTGCTAGGTTTTCACTAAGATGATCATTTTTTCAGGACATTTTGCAATTTTTAGGATTTTTTACCCTATATCATTTTTTGGGATTTTTTCAGGATCAATAAGTATGTACATGAACACAGAGAGAATGTCTCAGCTGTAGAACTTCTTCAGATGAAGAGCATTGATCGACTCTTTGAGTTTCTCTCCTTCAATGGTGGAGAGCTGGTAAGTGCCAGAGCCAAATGTTGTAATAAAAATGTATGGACCAAGCTAGTTTGGTTCAAACTTTCCTTTTTGGATCCACTACTGCTGGTTTTTGGGGTTCTCTCTCAGGATGAGATCACCCACTTGGAATTCCCTTTGTCTGACTTTCTTATTATAGGCCTTAGACATTCTCTTTTGATATGCTCGAAGATGATCAAATGGCACCTTGCAATGTTCATCTAGTAACTCAAGCTCCTGTAGCCAAGGTATTATGTTCTCTTCATCAGTGATGAGGCCCCTCAGAGAGACTCGCAATGTAGGAATCTTGACCTCAATAGGTAATACTGCATCTACCCCATAGACCAAGGCAAAGGGTGTGGCCCCCATTGGTGTTTGGATGCTTGTTCTATAGGCCCATAAATTCGAATTGATCTGGAGATGCCAATCTCTACCAAATTTATGAACTATTTTGTGCAAGATTTTGAGAATTGTCTTGTTAGAAGCCTTTGCTTGACCATTACCTTGGGGATAATAGATAGATGACTAATGTTGAATCATCCTGAATTTGGTGCACAAATCTTTTAGGTCCTTATTCTTGAATTGTCCCCCATTGTCAATGATAATGGATGAAGGTACACCATACCTACAGATAATGTAGTTCAGTATAAGCATTGCCACAGACTTTCCATCAGTTATAGTCAAAGGAAATATCTCAACCCATTTGGTAAAGTAGTCTATAGTGGTAATGATGAGCTTGTGCCCTTTGGAAGAGGATGGATGGATCTGACCCACCAAGTGAAAGGCCCATTGTTGAAATGGCCAAAAATTGATGAAAGGAATAAGTTCTTTAGTAGGAGCATTGATCAGATTTCCATGAAATTGGCACTATTTTCTAGCCTTGGCATACTGAATAGCTTCTTTCTCCATATTAGGCCAGTAGTAACCAGCTCTAATAAGTTTACGAGCTAGTGTCAAACCACTTGAATGAGACCCACTAATACCTTCATGTACCTCAACTAATGCATGTTTGGACTCATCAGGTTCTAGACACCTAAGGAGAGTACCATCTAGGCCTCGTCTATACAAGTCGTTTGCTATAATAACATACTGTGAAGCATTACGAATGAGGTGATGTTTCTCATTCTGGGTATAGGTGTCAGGAATGATTTGGTCATGGAGATAGGAATAGAAGTGGTGGTAGTGGGAAAAATCATGTCCAATGACTGAACAGATCATTCGAGATTCAGGGAATATCATAGGAAGGGTAGTGTAATGTCTCCACTAGGAATTCATGTCTGAAGTCATTCTCCGACATCTATAACATTGAGGCAAGAGTGGCCATAACATTGGCTGCTTTATTTTCTACCCTTGGAATTGGCTGGAAAGAAATGTGTGCAAAATATTGTTTGAGATCATCCACCATTCTCTTATAAGGCACTAGCTTGTCATCTTTTGTTTTGTAGACATCATTGACTTGATTAATTACCAACTGAGAGTCTCCAAAGACCTTGAGCTCATCCACATGCCATTCAATGGCTATCTTCAGACCATTAATGAGAGCTTCATATTCAGCGATGTTGTTTGTGTAGGGAAACAACATTTTATAAGCCTTGGGTAGTGAATATCTTTGAGGTGTAATAAATATAATGCCTGCACCTGATCCTTGTTGAGTGAATGATCCATCAAAGAACATAATCCAAGCTTGATGTGAGAGAAGCATGATGGATTCATCTGGGAATTCAATGCTTAATGGCTAATAATCTTTTAGAGGATCTTCCGCCAATTGATCAGCAATCGTTTGTCCTTTAATAGCTTTTCTTTCCACATACTCAATGTCAAATTCACTGAGTATCATGACCCATTTCGCTAGTCTGCCCGTGAGGGTAGCCTTGCTCAGTAAGTACTTTAGTGGATCAATTTTTGCAACAAGTCTTGTAGTGTGAGAGAGCATATAGTGCCGCAATTTTTGTGAAGTAAACACTATAGCTAGAAAAGCCTTTTCAATGACAAAATAATTCATTTCATAGGAGAAGAAAGTTCTGTTGATGTAGTATATAGCCCTTTCTTTGTTATTATGATCCTCTTGAGCTAAGAGAGCACCCAAAGATGAGTCTGTGGCTGAGATGTATAGTATGAGTGGCTTCCCATGAATAGGAGGCATTAGAATTAGTGGATTAGAAAGATACTATTTTATTTGAGTGAGTCCCTTATCATAATCTTCATTCCATTTGTAAGTCACACCCTTATGCAAAGTTTTAGTGAATGGTTGTGACTTGTCAGCTAACTATGTGATGAAGTGCTAAATAGATTGTAGCCTTCCCTGAAGTCCTCTTATTTGAATAATGTTCTTAGGTGGAGGCATTTCCATAAAAGCTTGAACTTTCTCAGGATCAACCTCTATGCCCTTAACTGAAATGATGTAACCCAAGAGTTTCCCAGAAGTGACACTGAATGCACATTTCTTTGGATTGATTTTGAGACTAAATTGTTCCATCCGATCAAGTATGGGATAGGGAAAGATGTCTTCATCAGAGCTGGCCTCTGGATTTACCTCTGGAGTAGTATCTTCAAACTCTTGTTCAGGTTTAGGTTTAGGTTCTGACACAAACTTGTTTAGCCTGAGATGAAAGGGGATCTTTTTAAAGCCTAAGCTAGTAGTATCCTTTGTGCCATGACCTATAGCTTCAATGGGCTTCAGAAAGCCATTGTCATTCCTTCCTATAGGACCACTTCCTTTATAGCCAAAGCACTTCATGATCTTGAAAGCCTCGCTATATTGCTCTTGCTCTAAATCTGGAGGTGGAGTATTTGCTTCAGAGGGTTGTTTACCTTTATAGATCCAAGTTGTGATAGCTCTTTCTTCATCCTCATCTTCTAATGGCATAGAGGCTTGTACAAAGGTGCCATCATAAACTATTTGGGGTGAAGCATTAGAAGGTTTGTTATTCTCAGAAGGTCTCCCATAAGAGCGTGGAGATGAAGGAAGAGAAACTAGTGATAACAAAGGTTGAATTTGATATTTGCCCATGCATGTATCCTTGAGCTTCAAAGTTTGTTCCATCTCTTTTAACTTGGCATCATAGAACTCAGTGGATTCTCTATTTGCTGGAACAAAGCTATCAACAGATTGATTGATTGTGTTGCAGGAGAAGTTGGTATTAGTAGGCACAGTGACTTTCGCTCCATGGAATGGAAACTTGATGCACTGATGGTGTGTAGAGGGCACTTCCTACACTTCCTACATCTCATGAATCCATGGTCTACCCAACAAGATGTTGTATGTGAGCAGGATATCTAGAACTTGGAAAATTACATCTCTCTTAATAGGTCCTATGCAGATAGGTAGCACAACTAAGCCCTTAGACTTGCGCTCTTCTTCATCATAAGCTTTAATAGTGATCTTTTTGCAAGAGTCTATACAGTCCTCATCATAACCTAGCTGGGTAAGCAATTTGGTGGAACAAATGTTGAGACTAGCACCATTGTCTATTAGCACTCGGAGGACATGCTTGGGACCTATCATGACCTCTATATGCAAGGGAGCGTTATGTAAATGACTCAAGGAGTGATCATCTTTTTCAAAGAAGGATAAATAGTGCGGTGAAGTCAAATGACCCACCATAGATTGGAACCGATCAAGGTCAAGATCTTTGGGGACGTTTGCCTTGGTGAGGGCTTTGTCCAAAATCTTCCTGTGAGCAGGCGAGATCTTCAACAACTCAAAAATGGTAATCTGAGTGTTGGTTCACTAAAGGTGATCTAAGATACTATAGTTAGTAGCGCTAGATGTAGGGACCAATTTTGAAGCTTTTCCCATAGGACCAGTAGTAGTCTTATTCGTAGTCTATTTTGGAGTGGATGCGGGAGGGTCAAGACCCTTCAGAACAATCCTTCCACGTGACCGAGTAACAACATTAGCACAATCTTGAGGCTATTTAGATTCAAAAGAATGAGACATGGAACTTCACAAGATGAAAGGAGTCTTAGGTTTGGGAGCCTCGCTGCCCCCTTTAGAAGTAATCACATTGCAATACTCAACCCCAACAGGTTCAAGCATGTTGATGACATTATCATTAGTAGTGTACATATAATTAACCTTTGCATTGGTATTCTTAGTCTGGGAAGATTCACCCTTCTCATGAGGAGGGAAGGGATCTTTAAATGCTTGGTGATCCAAATTTTTATTGTCATCGTCTAGGAGAATATCACCATTATCAATCAAATCTTGAACCTTATCCTTCAGCTGGAGACAAGTAGAAGTCTTATGACCTTTATTCTGATGATAGTCACAATATGCATTGTCATTCCACCAATGAGGTCTCAGCTGAGGATCATAGAGATGCTTTTCCAAAGGAGTAAGAACTTGATTTTTCACTAGAGTCTGGAAGACTACATCCATTGGTTCTCCTAGGGAAGTGAATTCACGCTTAGGTCGAGAGGCCCAAGGTTTATTGTTAGAGAACCTTGAAGGTGGTTGATTATTTATTGTTGTCTTTTCAATAGCCTTAGCCGCTTGTATACTCAAGGTAAGATTAAAAATAGGCTTCAGAGGCTTTTTTGTAACATTATCAACCACCCCGTCATTCACAACATCTCTATTCTTGTTAACATCCTTTCCCTTGTCTTTGTTTGAGGAAAATCTTTTTTTATTATCTTTATTCAGAATCAATTCCCCTTTCTTAATCATAAAGGCCTCTATCGTCACAGCTTGTCTAATCATGTTGTCAAAGGTCAAAGGACCTTGTAGCTATACTTGGTATCCAAAATCTGGGATGAGGTTGTCCAAAAAGATATCAAGTTTCTCAGATTTAGGTAGTTTTTGAGGATACTTAGTGCAAAGTTATCTCCACCTTTGGAGAAAAGACAAGAAAGGCTCTCCCTGTCATTGTTTTAGATTGCACAAATCATGGATATTGATAGGGTGTTGAATGTTGTGTGAATAATGTTGAAGAAAAATATTAGTGATCTCATCAAAGGTCTTGATGCTAGGAGGTAATTGGCAAAACCATTCCATAGCTGATCTGCCCAAGCTACGAGGGAAAAGTCTCATAAGATATGTTTGATTGTGTATAAATTCCATAGACAAAGCACCAAACTCCCTTAGATGATCTTGGGGATTAGTGGTACCCAGGTACTTGTCATATTTTGACAACTCTACTCCTCTTGGAAAAGGAGGCATGCGAATACTTTTTTCAACTAGAAAAGGGCATATGCTCTCCATTGTGAATTGTTGCATCGGTTTATCCTTATCTCTTGCAAGTTGGCTAGTCTGGTCTTGCATATCCTGAATCATCTTTTGTAACTTAGTGGTTTCATTCTCTTCTTCCTTGGCCACAAGTGTTTCTACTTGGAAATCTGGGGGTATCTTAGCCCCTTGTCTAGCCAATTCAAGGATGTACTTCTCTTTCTCTTCCATAATGAGGACTTCCATCATTTTGAGAAAACTCTTGTTAGCTTTTGCAACATTTATGTCACTTTGGGTGATCACTTCATCCTCATTACCGAGAATCTCATAAATGCTTGGAATCTAATCTTGTTGTTGATCATCTTGGTTTTGATCGTATGGAGGGTGATAGAAGTGTGATTGCCGATCACCTTGAGGTTTGTTTTGAGATTGATCATCCTTGTGAGTTTGATTTTGGTCATTAGAAGATTGACTATGATACTAGTTGTTTTGAGATTGGTCATGAGTTTGGCCGGATTGTCCTGATTGGAAGTTGAATGGATCAACCATCTTGTTTGTATGGGGTTGGAAAATGTGTGACTCAGTGAAATGATATGAATGATGTTGAAAAGGTGTAGCTAAGGTAACCTTTTGCATGTGAATAGGATCAAAAGAGTCGATTGGCTTGAGATCATCAATAGGGTCGACCTGAAAGGGTGGTTTCTCAATTTTTGTCGATCTTGGAAGTAAGGACCAAATTGCTCTCGAAATAACCAATCATGATCAGGATCAGGTGCATGAATAGGATCTAGTGGGTCAATAGACTCTAATGAGTCGATATCTTCAATGGGATCAATAGATTCAATAATAGGACTAGTCCAAGGGAGTGGTCTCCCAAAGCTATGAAACAATGAGTTGTTTTGAAAGAATGAGTTGTCCTGTTCTTGAAATGAGAAACCAGGTTGCACTTGAAACAATGGATTAAAACACTATTGGAATATCAAAAGTGATGATTGAGATGGGCTATCTTTCACAGTACTCAATGAAGAGCTTGAGGATCCCTGACAAAGTTTAGATTTTGTGATAGATTCAAGATGATCTATTTCTTGATTGGAAGGTTTACTTCTACCTTGACCAGTATTCTGAATGGGAAAAGTTTTGCCACTTCTAGTCATCACAATCATAGATGGAGATGGGACAAGAGAAGACTCAAGATAATGCTAAGACTTGATCTCTAAGATAATGAAAAGGAGATAAGATGGCTAGAATAGCCAAGATGCGAGATGAACCTGGTACGAGTCATCAAGAGAGTGGCTAGAACAGCCGAGATAAGACTATTGCAATGTGAGGTACAAAAGCATAAAGAGATAAGGTAAACAAAGGAGAGAAAAAATGAGTCAAGACAATAATTGATTGATTCTCAGCTTGGTATAATCAATTTCTGATAGTGAATGACAAGGGAAAAAGCAGACCGACCCCAAACAAAATCAGATTGGGCAGAAGTTTGAATGGTCAATAGGAAATAGCTCACTATTTTTTTAAAAACAAGGTATAGGTTCACAAGAGAAAGTGCAAGGCCACGCGAGAAAGTGCCAGGCTTCACATGAGAAAGTTCTATCTCACGTGAGAAAATGCTCAGTTTCTAAAACTTCACATGGGAAAATACCATTGTCTGACAAAGTTAACACAAATTTTGAGATAAAGGACAAGTTTGTAGATATAGAATAAATGGTTCTCAGATAGAAAATCTAGTTTCTAGATAGGTTTGAAAGATAGTTTAATCAACAATCTCAGTTTGAGGATTTGAAGCATTCGTTTACAAGCATGAAGGTTTAGATCAAACAATTGTGATACAAGAAGTAGTCAAAAATAGACCTACCAAAGACAAAGAAACTTGGCAATATCATGGGAGTCTTTGTTTAATCATGATGGACAAGTTTATGAATCGATAACAAACACATAGCTTATCCCTACAAAAAAATGGGGAGAAGCCAAAACCTTTGCCCCACAACTTGAACACATGCGTGCACCTCACACAACTATGTCACCCCCTAGAGGGCGCCCATGTTTTTAGTTTTTCCAAGGACTCAATAGTATATGTTCAAAGGTTTCCCCTGAAGCAGGGGCCAGCATCATATACCACCTTCAAGCATCCAAGTGCATGCCTATGGTGAGAATCTATGGGAGAGATTCTTCCCCCTCCCCGAGCAAAGATTATGAATCCTTTCAAAGGTGATCTGGGTAGGCCACTAGCTAAGGAAAGTTTTTAATAGGCTTTCATTCATGCTAACCTTTAGTGCTCTTGATATAGGGTTGAGGCCTCATAGCCACACCAATACTTTAAAGTCATACACCCCCGCAAGTAGGGCTAGGAACGGTGCCACTCAGTACAACAGAAAAGGCCTTCTCAAGATGATAGTCGAAATCATGAGAAGGAAGCTAACATGGCTTTGGAGTCTTTAGACTCAAAAAATATTTCTTTATTAGAGTGAGGTGGAATCACCAGTGATAGGTGCGTACTCACTTGGGTCGTTCCTGAAGGTTCAATTTTTGGTAGGCCCTCTAAAGGTGACTCAGGACTTGGTTTAGATTTGAGGGTCAAATTTTCTAATTCTCTCAAAGAGAGAAGAGCATACTTCTCTACCTCATCACTTCACCCAGACATGCAAGACATATTCATCACCGAGCTAGCTTCACTCCACCAAATCCACAAGCTTTTGGGTTTCTAGTTCTCTCAAAGAGAGAAGAGCATAATCCCCTGGCAAGTAGAAGTGTTAAAGATTCACTACCTTTCCTCGCTTCTCCAGGTATCCATCATTCTAGCAACATCTGGGTCTCGATTTCATTCATGGGCATCACTTCCACATAATGAAGAGTCTATTCCCCTACTTTTCTATCAAGACCCTTAAGAAATTTTAATGAGGCCCTATTTAGACTATGTGATGAAAGTAATAAAACAAACACAATGTTTTAGAAAGTCTTCGACTATCATCCTACAATCAAAACATTAGCAAGTTTTTATGTTCTTTGACAAGCAACCTGCAAACCACTGTTATGCTGTAGGAAAATAGAGAAATAGAAATCAACAAAAAATAGGAAATTTTAGAAATCTGCAACAGAAAACATAGAGATTGAAATTTTTTAAAAATTGGGACCAAGTCTCGCGTGAGGAAGTACTCCATAGCGCATGAGAAAGTGCAGGGTCCTACGTGAGGATGTGTAATTTCACACGAGAGAGTGCTACTGGGAGAAAAACTTCATGTGGCAAGCTCTGGATTCTCACGTGAGATTCCATACACAGAGAAGTACAGACGCACGACAGAGTTCAAATTTCTTGTCAGAAAATTTTGAGAATGAGGCCAGAAATTGATCTTTCAGCCCCACGGTGGGTGCCAGAAATGTATATAGCTGAATGTGGACCTCTAATCCAGCCACACACACAACATAGTCATTTCTCACAAATCAAATTCCAAGAATGAGTATGAATTATTCAATCCAAAAATTCATGGTGAATCGACCTGTTGCCTCCTAATTAATTGGGGTGTTTAAATTACTCTCAGACTAGAGAGCCAACAACCATAAGACCAAGTTAATATGAAGGATTTAAAAGCTAAAAGGATGAATAAAGTGAATTTAATCTAAGATGAATGTGCAATTGTAATCTATAATGAAGATGCAATTTTAAGCTAAGAACTTGGAAGGAAATATGAAATGCAGATTTTAATCTAAAGAACTTGAAAGAAAGATGCAAATTAAACTAATAGCAATAAAACAAATTATTCTACTTTGAAAGATAAATTAACACTAAATGAGAATTAAGCTAATAATGCAATAAAGCTTGAAAATATGGAGATAATTGAGACTAAAATTGCCTATAATTTATGTGCTCTCAAATTGCCTTTTTTTTAATGAAGAAGAAGGTCTATTAAATAGAAAAGCCCGGGGAGAGAATGAAGAGGTTCCTGATTTGAAACACCTGACTCTTCATTCCCAGTTGAGACAAATATTGAGGAATTACTTAATTAAAGAATGACTTATTGCCACATATGGGTGACCCTTCGAGTATTTTGAATTATTAAATCCAAATAAGATAATCCATTCAAATAACCAAGTAATATTAATTCCTTTTATGTGTATTAGCTAAAGGGGGTAGATTTCATTTAATTTAAAGCACTTAGGACTTTAGAATTAAATTAATTTATCATAGGGATTATTTAGCTAATAAAGTTGAATACTTAGGAATTAATTATAGTGTGAGATTAATGTAATTTAGGGTTTTTGCAATTGACATCAAGTCAAATAAAGTCAAGTAGGAGAGAGAAAATTGCCTAGAAAAGTAGGACTTAAATGACATAAAATTGAAGAAATTGAACCAAAATTGATTGAAATTATAAGGTGCCAATTTTGGGGTATTACAAGTTGTACCTTGGAATCTTGTACTTACCCTATTTTATTGATACCCTGTTAAAATTTTGGTTCATTCTCTTAGGTAATTAATTTCATTGGTGTTCAGTCCCTGGGACAAGATGCCAATGACATTCTATCCCCAAATATTGGGGCCCAAATTGGGCCCAAGGCCCTATATCGAGATATTAGTGGGAGATTTGGTCTTGTGGTCAGTCTACTTGAGTTTTAATCTCTGAAATAATGTGAGATGTATATTTAAACACCCTATCTCTCCTCATTTTGATATTTAGAGTCCATTTTTCATTATTATCAATCCATTATCATGATCAAACTATCAAGTGTAAGGAATAAAATCAAGTTCGAGAGCCATCAAATCACCAAGTTCAAGCATTCAAGATTCTTCAAGAATTATTCTCAAGAATTCAAGGTGTTTTCTTCCATAGATCTAGATTCTTTCCCCCATTGGAGGCCAAGAAAATGATTTTTCTATCAGGAAGAAGATCCACAACCATCCACTTTCCTTCAAGTCTTTTATCTCTCCTCCTTAATCAAGCATTGTGGAAAATTACAACATTTATTCCATAAGGTTTTGTCTTTCATGATTTAATTTTGGGTTTTTTGTGTTTAGTCAAAGCTATTGCATCAACCTATTTGATCTCATCCAAAGTAACATTTTCATTTCCAAGGTATGATATACTTCATTTTCTAGATCTAGCCTCTGCTACATGACAACATGCTTTCCTTTATTTCATTTCATTTCAAGGTTGATTCTTAAATAGGGTTTTTAACTAGGTAAAACTCCTCTATTCAACCTTATTTCCTTTTTTTTTGCAGGAACAAGTTACAGAGCCATCAAACAAAATTCAGAAAGATTTGATACAGTCAGAGGAACCTAGAAAACTTAAGCTAAAATCACTAGGTACAGAATGCTATTGTAATTTTCTCCCTAGGTATAGGAAAATTTCCCATCATGTCCCATGCATATCCAACATATATTTCTCCCACATGTCATATCTATGGTTTGCTTTTTGTTTCTATACACTTTTTCTCACTGTCTATCTATAGCAGTCTAATATTTCTAGTTTTTCAGTAACTTCTCTAAATTGTCATCTACATTACATTTTTGTATCATTTATTCTCTTTCCACCTTCATAATCTCATATTAAGAGAAGGATTAGTGTCCCTATTTAGCATCTTAGTCACCTCTTGAACCTATTGGGGGCATCTTCCTTCTAAATGTGCAATTGTTAAAAGGTGAGGTGATTAAAAAATTGATTTACATTGCTACCCTTTACCTAGTGTACAATAAGAATACCACATAACAGTCATGAAGAAGTGTCTTTTTGGGCCAAAATCATAGATACCATAAATAATAGGTAGTTACCATTTTTCATGATCTACAATCAGACAACACAAAGGCACATTTATGAATAGTTGCACATGCACAACATATATAACAATATATAGAATAAATGAGATACAAATAGAGGACTATCACAATAGGAAATTTACTTTATCATCTTGTACCATCTAAAAAAATCTAAACAAAACATATATCAAACATCACATCATGGGGGAATCACATTACAATATGAAAACACAAAGAATCCATCACATAAGAGGATCTAGTCAAGTATATTTTCTACCCCCATATTGGTCTGTAGTGTTTAGGGAAGGTGGGAAATACACAAGAGGATAAAAATTGAGAACAATAGATGGAACAATAACTAGTTCTAAACAAGAACCATGTTGTAAATATGGGTCACTTTGTTCATCACTAGGACTAAGAGAATTATTTTTCAAATCTAGCTAGCAAATCATGATTAATATCAATAAGATCATACATATCATTAGAATAATCATTTTCATTACACATTTTGAAATCATTATCATCAAGAGTATCTTCTTCATCCAAATTAATTATAATAGTGAACAATGGTAAAATGGAGCCTTAACAATGCATCTATCATTCAACATTATTCATTTGTATATGTTTTGAATTTGAATTGCATAAGTAAATTTGGAAATGCTTGAAAATAAATTAAGATAAGATACATACCTCATTATGGAATAGATTTATAAATACCTATTTTCTAAAGCTTGTGTGGAGTTTCAGAAGATTCTACAACCAGATCTGGGACTAGAAAACTGTAACAGAGAAAACCTAGAAAACTTTTGTCTTTCTAGCAGCTGGTAGTCTTTGACCTCGATAAAAGGTCAAAGACTACCTCGAGATTTTGAAGGTTGACTTTGAATTTGTTCACAGATCTTGGAAGTTCATCGAAAAGGGTACTCAGATTCATCCTCCAATTCTCAAAACAATGACTATAGATATCTTAAAAATGGTGTTTTGGGGTGGCTATATAGGGTTTTGCCTTAGCCAAACCCCCGTTTTGGTGATCTCCACCTCCACGAATAGCCAGTTGTAATAGAATGTGTGTGTGTATTGAAAGTGTAATGCCAATATCTAATCCTCTACATTGAAACCCTAGCATGAATATGTATGAGAAAATAATGCATAGATTTGAATAGGGTAAGAAAGCATACCAAGCCCCTAAGGCTATAGTACTCCTACAAAACTCATAATCTCTAATTGCTACCCCATGATTGTGTCTTAAATGCTTGAATGTTGGCAATGGTGGATCAAGGAAGAAAGGATTTCTCTTGATCTAAGTAGGTGTTCACAATAATGTTTTCATAAATGCTTGATGTCAACAATGGCTTCATCTTCTATATCATCCTCTTGCAATCTTTCATCTTCACTTCACCATAAATCGCTTGCTTTCTCTTGCTCATGAAATCGCTTGGTGAAAATGAATGCAAATGAGAGTCTTTATATAGAGGTTTCAAGGTGAGGCTCCTAGAGAAATGTGAGGACCCATAATTCAAATTTCACCTTGAAGTATGATCCAATCGCAATAACCAACTAAGGAGGGAAAATAATTAAATGAATTTTGAATTAAAACCTTTCCGCACTCGGATCTGAAGGCTTGACATTGATTTCGGGGCCTATTAGGACCAAATTTGAAAAGGGGAACCCAATCCCAAAGGAGGTGGAAGATGACCTCATCTCTAACCTAGGTCAGGGATGACCTCATCCTTAACCCAGTGGGCCTAGATCCTGTTAGAATTTGAAACAGAAGGTCTCGGGGATGCCCAGAGACCTGGACATGATGTCAGAATGGGACAGAGTGCCAAGGAGAGGCACAAAATCCTATGATGATCATGATGAAGGAAAGGAGGACATATTTCTAAATCCTACCTATAAAATAGAGCCATGGAAGAGGGAAATTAAGGAGAATCCAAGGGATCCTAAT
Source organism: Chamaecyparis obtusa (assembly GCA_027943335.1). Taxonomy (NCBI): domain Eukaryota; kingdom Viridiplantae; phylum Streptophyta; class Pinopsida; order Cupressales; family Cupressaceae; genus Chamaecyparis; species Chamaecyparis obtusa. Next base: position 784,673 of record BSBK01002602.1, on the reverse strand, counting down.
CCCAATTTCACGTAGAATGAAGAAATCAAGTGCAGAATGCATCCTAAATGCAAGTCTATCATGATGAATGTACTAAAAGAGGGTGCTAAACCTATCAATATGGAAGTGCTTACATTTTAAGATGATACATTTAGCCCCCACTTTAGCTTAGATATGACACTAGGTGAATATGCAAGCTAAAGTAAGAAAACATCATAGTAAATAAAAAGGATATAGCCAAGTCCTCAATGTAGAGATCCTGCAGAAAAATATTGGAACCTGTAACACACAAGGTTAATTAAAATCCATAAATCACCTAGGGCTTACTATATGAGAATTGAGAAGTGCATAAAGCCCCTTATTGCCCCCCTATTTTGGCTTTCTACTCCGAAGTGTGAAACAGGGTGATAAGGATAACTCTATTCACTAGATATGAAATTTGTTGAAAAGTCCTTTCCTAAAAAAATTAAAAGTATTCCTAACCTTCCTAAACTAATTCAAGGAGTTAGGTATCTAAATCATGATTCCAATGCCATTGATGGCACTGAAAACAGAGTTACCAAACTCAAGCTATGATGAAAAGAGTGGATGTCTATCTAAATGCATAAGAAGGGAAATCCGAGTTTACCATGAGAAAACCCTAAAAGAAACCCTAATAAAACCCTAATTTGAACTATAAATAAGGAAAAGGGAGAGATACTTACTCATTCTTACCTTTTTCTAATTTTAAATGAGGAAGAAAGATGCCAAGGAGAGAGGAACTTTGAGCAATGCACATGGAGCTTCTAAGACATAGCATCGCTACTAGACGATCACTTCCTGAGGTGAGTTTTCTGTTGTATACTTTTGTTCTTTCCAAATTCCCATTTTTCATAGGCAAGGTCAACTTTATCCCTTCTAGGTCAACCCTGACCCATCTATGTCGACTTTGACCCAACAAAGTCGACATTGACTGGAAGGTTTTTACCCGATCTAGGATGAGGTCGACCTTGACCCAACAAGGTCGTCACTGACCTAGGAAAGTTGACTTTTACCCAGAAAGGTCATCCTTGACCTAACTGAGGTTGAGTTTGACCTAGTTTAGTTAGATTTGCATATTTGATGATGTAGATAGCTGATATGATGTCTGTTTGTGCTTTCATGACTTGGTTCATCTCCTAGAGCGTCCCTTTGGAGAGTATCTAGTCATGGTCAGAGAGAGATTGTCTAAGCTTGAGGATGAGGAGATGCAATTACTAAGAGATGTGAGACTATAATGGGAATTATTCCTTCCACAAATTAAACTACACTGAGCCATGCTATCAGCTCTGATAGAGAGGTGGGATGAGGATACATGCTCCTTCCATCTTCCCTCTGGAGAGATCATAGTGACATTAGAGGATGTCTATAGGATCATGCAACTTCTAGTCCGAGGTGAGCCCATCAGACCTAGAGCACAATGTTCTTGTGAGGAGATTCATGTAGATGTAGATTATTATATAGGATAGGTTCCACAGATGTAGACCTGATCAGATCAGGTCCTATTTTCATCCATACTATCAGGCCCTACACCTTTAGTATGGAGGCTGATGCTTTGCATAGTATCCTTGGTTGTGTTACTGAATGTAAAGTGTACCATATTTTTTACACCTCTTACACATCTCATATAAAGGATGGAGAGAGAGAGGACCATGTTCTCATGGGTTCATAGCATGTTAGCCTAGCTATACCATGAGCTAGGTCAGCTAGTGAGGTATCAGAGGGAGAGTCTGTCGATATGCACGCTCTTGCAGATTTGGTTGTTTGATAATTTTACATGTACATGTCCACAAGGAGTTCTAGTGATGGTAGATGCAAGTACATCAAGAGTCTTCATGTATCCTTTGAGAGATGCTTGGCATTTTGGAGATATCCTCTATTGGAGGGTACATCTAGACCACATTTTGAGCACCGATGTGATATGGAGACCTTACTACCAGATGACAGAGTGGCCTAATACATGATTCTAGAGGAGACATTCACAATGGTGTAAGCTTCTAGAGGGTCATCAAAATCATATAGTGATGCCATACTATTATGATTTGGTGATGAGGTAGTTTGGCTTGTTACGAGGAGTCCCTAGAGTAGTACCTCGCTATGTACATCTGACAAGGTACTATCAGAGACCCAGTGCCATGCACCAACCATTGATAGTAGATATAGAGGATAGTGATGCAGATGAGATAGAGGACATAGAGGTACCATCAGATGTGACCTATTCACACATGATCTGGGATTACATTAGGTACCAGTGTTTGCAAGGGACCCATCCCATCTTCCCTGAGGATTATCCCATAGGTGATCCAAGTTTTATAGAGAGGACACACCAGGATAGTGGTACTGCAGAGGAGGATGAGGATGTCAAAGATGAGGAGTACATCTCTGAGGGAGATCCCATGGAGGAGGAGAGAGTAGAGAGAGGAGAGGAGAGAGAGGAGGAGAGAGCAGAGGACATGCCCTAGCTAGTGATGCTAGTGCAGATATACCCATTACTCACACATCACCACTAAGATCATGATGGCCCCCATGGCCCCACATAGAGACACCACCACCGAGGCCTAGATATGCCGAGCATGGAGAGATTAGTCACTCCATGCCCCCACCATCTAGACACTTTAGTAACACCCAGGAGGGAGACCCAGGTATGAAATATGAAATTTGATTGAATATGTGATTTGATTTAAGATAGAAAGACACTAGACTGATAAATGTTTTCATTTTATAGCTAGTGTAGTGGAGTGGAGGAGCTTTGTATCTGATATTCTCAAGGATACAATTATATCCTACCGACTACTAGCTGATGAGAGAGATTCTTCCATTGGTCATAGAGATCCTAGCAGGCATGCCAACATTTTTGCATGCATCCAGTGAGAGTTGAGATTGTGTAGAGAAAGGGAGGAGAAGCTGATAGCTGAGCTATAGAGTGCCTAAGAGCATCCATAGGGTATGAGCATATCGAGGAGCCACACATGGACACACAAATCTTCATCTTCCTATCATAGGAGAGAGAGATCTGGGAGCCATCGTCCATCAGAGTGTAGTGATAGATGCAGTGATAGATAGGGTCATTGGCCACATATGTATTATAACCTAAATTTTTTTTGATGAATGAAAAACTTTCTCTACTGATTAGTTCTATGTTTTATTACTATGCTTTCATCAATATAAAACTTAATAGAAAGAAAGAAAGTGCATGAATATATTCAATATGTAATTTTGCTAGAACTACATAACCTATAAAACAAACTTTATAAGGAATACATAAATGCACAGGGAAAGAATGAATGAAATTAAGGATAATAAGGTTTGAGATGCATAATATTAATGGGTTCCTTAAAAGAAACACCATCCATATCAGCAATTTTGTAAGCACCTGAACCAAAGTCTTCAATAACAACAAAAGGTCCAAGATAATTAGGGCTAAATTTTCCTTTTTTGCCTGGTAAAGCATTCACATTTCATTGATTCTCATAAAGGACTAAATCACCAATCACAAATGTTGATTCAATTACCTTATGATTGTATTGTTTCTGAAGAGATTTATGATAAGCTTTTATATGTTCTAATGCACGTATTCGTTGTTCATCCAACATTTCTAGCTCTTGTAAGCGTTGTTCACAAAAAGTATCTTTATCAATTATCCCATGAAATGAAATGCGTAGAGAAGGTATTTCTAGTTCCAAAGGCATAATAGCATCAGTACCATAGACAAGGTTGTAAGGAGAAGTACCCATGGCAGTATGAACACTAGTCCTATAAGCCCATAAAGCATAAGTCAGTTGAGTATGCCAATCTTTCGCATGCTTACTAACTATTTTTCTCAAAATTTGTTCAATGATTTTATTTGATGCTTCAGCTTGTCCATTAGATTGAGGATAATAAGGAGTTGAAAATCTATGTTGAATCCTATATTTCTCCAAGAATTTTGTGACTTCTTTGTTTTTAAAAGAGGTTCCATTATCTAAAATTATCATCGAAGGAATACCAAATCTTGTTATGATATTATTAAGGATGAAATCACAAATAACATCCGCAGATGTTGAATGAAGAGGGATAGCTTCAAAGAGGTTTGAACCACTCTGTCAAGTAATCTGTAGTAGTTAAAATGTAAGTATGTCCTTGAGAAGAAGCCAGTGAGATTTTTCCAATAAGGTCAAAACTCCAAATACTAAAAGGCCATGGAGAAACTTGATTACGAAGATCGCGAGTAGGAGCATGAATCAAATTACTATGTTGTTGACATTGAGGACATTTCTTAACAAACATAAAAGAATATTGTTCCATTGTTTGCCAATAAGATCCCATTCTAAGTAATTTATTAACCAAGGATTTTCCACCAAAATGTCCCCCACAAGAACCAGAATGAGCTTTCGCCAAAGCTACAAGGATTTCAGTTCTATTGAGACATCTTAATAACAATCCTTCATAAGAGAGTTTGAAAAGCATATCTCCTAAAATGATGTAGCGCACTGCAAGCTTCCTAATATGATTAATCGTGTTCCTTGTTGCTGATTCAGGAAAAGTACCATCCTTCAAAAAATGAAAAATATGTGAATACCATTCATCCAAATGCAAATTGAAACAATTAGAGGTAATATTGTCAGAAATTATAGGGTTTTGAAGAGTTTGTATAGTAAATTGAAATTTTTCAGCATTATTCTCAAGACAAACCAAAGAAGTTGCACTTTCTATGGTGTCTGCATGTTGATTATCCTTCCTAGGTAAATTCTAAATCGTATAAGAGGAGAATTATGAAAGCACATTAGGAGCTAAATCTTTGTATTGTATCATTTTATCATTCTTAGTCTGATATCATCCTTTAATTTGTTCAACAATAAGTTGTGAATCTCCATATATTTGTAAATGTTTGATATTAAGGGATGAAGTTGCTCATAGTCCAGCTATAAGAGCTTCATACTTCGCAATATTATTAGTACAAGGAAAGGTTAATTTGTATGATAAAGGGATGGGTTTTTTCATAGGTGGAATCAAGATAATACCCACACTAGAACCTATCTTACACTTAGACCCATCAAAATATAATTACCAAATATCATCATGTTGAATAGCTAAAATATTATCATCAGGAAATTCTATTGAAGTAGAACATGTATCTGAGTGAGGACAAGGAGCTTCAGCTAAAAAATCTTTTAATGCTTGTCCCTTTATAGACTATTGAGAAATGAAATTAAGATCAAAATCTGTAAGCAGCATCACCCACTTTGCCAACTGGCCAGAGAGATCAATCTGTGAGAAAAGATGTTTCAAAGGATCAAATTTAATAATCAGATTAACTTCAGCATTTATAAGATAATGCTTGAGTTTCTAACATGCATAAACTATAGCTAGACATTGTCTTTCCAAATTTGTATATCTTTTTCTTAATCAAGTAAAGTCCAACTAATGTAATACACAGGTCTTTCCTTACCATCATCATCATTTTGAGCTAACAACACAGTCACGACCCTTAGAGTTTCTAAAGTGTATAAATGGAATGGTTTATCAAAATTAGCAGGTTGTAAGATAGGAGGATTTTCAAGATACTCCTTAAATTTCTCAAAAGTTTCTTTACACTCATCATTCCAAGAGAAAGTGGTATCTTTTCTAAGCAATGAAGTAAAAGGGATAGTTTGATCCACTAAATTAGAAATAAAGTGACGAATAGCTTGTATTTTTCCTTGTAAACTCCGTAACTGAGAAATATTCTTAGGAGGCATATTAACAATAGCTTCAATCTTTTTAGTATATACTTCTATGCCTCGCTTAGAGATTATAAATCCTAATAATTTATCGGAATCAACTCCAAAAAAACATTTCTTAGGATTCAATCTCATATTTTAAATTCTAATCCTTTCAAATATCTGTCATACAATAGTAACATGATCTTCTCTTTGTATGGATTTTGCTAAAATATCATCCACATAATCTTCAAGAATCTTATGAATGTAATCATGAAAAATCAAAGTTATAGCGCATTGATAAGTTGCTCCTGCATTTTTTAACCCAAAAGGCATCATGACCCAACACAAGGTTCCCCAAGGTGTTATAAATGTAGTCTTAAATTGATCTTCAAGAGGGATAAAGATTTAATTATATCCCAAGAAACCATCCATAAAAGATAACAAGGCATGACCCATTGTTGAATCCACAATCATATCGATGTTAGGTAATGGGAAATCATCTTTCAAGGATGCCTTATTTAAATCTCTAAAATCAGTACACATCCGTATCTTATTTTCTCCTTTTGAAACATGCACAATATTTGAAATCCAATCTGAGTAATCAATACAATGAATAAATCCAGAACAATTTCACCTTTGACTAATAAAGCAATTCATGGATTCATCTTTCAAATTTTCTACTTCATAGGTTTCATATTTGGTTTTAAGACAATGTTATGAGTAACAATCTTAGAATCAATACCCGACATATCTAAATATGTCCAAGCAAAGATGTCCTTAAATTCAAGCAAAAGGGAAACCAAATGATCACGCTCATTCTGATTCAAACATTTCCCAATCTTTATCATCCTTTCAAAGTTGTTTTCATCCATTTGAATATCAATAGTTTCAGTTATTAACAAATGGCTTCGTATCGGAGGATCCTTCAATAAAGGTAGAGTATCTTGTTTATCATGTTCTCCAAAATAAGCATCGGTACTTAAACAATAAGGCTTCCATCTTTTGTGATGAAACTTAGGTAAGTCTTCATAAACCCCTAAAAATTCCATTAAGGCTTCATCTTCAAGAAAAATATCCAAAGAAGGTTCTTGATTAAGGTCAATAAGTAGTGGGTTAACCAATTTCAACTATCCACCACAAATATGATTAACATTAAGAGGAAAAGCTAAGGTTTTCTTATAAGGATTAAATCCTAATCCATATGTATGATCATAAACTTCATTATCTAAAGGAACTTGTATACCTTGTTCGTATTTACCACATCCTTTCCCATTAAATCCCGATTTCTTAAGAAAATGATAACCAAGACCATATCGATCAGTCATATTAGAAGGAGTCTAAGGAGCGGCATATGTCACAATGTCATAACAATCAGGCTTTATAGTTTCAATCATTTCATTAATCAAAGCAACAACAAAATTAATTTTTAGCTCCTCAAAAAGAGGAGTAAAGACTTTTTTCTCAAATTCATTTTGTTGCTTCATGAATTCCAAATCAGAGACCTTGTATTCTCCAATAAAAGTAAGATTAAAATCTAATGTCCCCCAATCATTCTCAGTCAAAGAAGAAGATGGAGATTCCTGTTGTTGAATCTCAGTTTGTTTTATCTCAGATTGTTGTATCTCTTGTTGTTTTTCAGTCTCTTTACTAGGTTGAAGAGGCTCAAATATTTTGGCATATTCTGCATTTAAGAAAGGATTTGGCGCATCATCTGCATGTAATGTATACATTAAGTTGTTATAGATGAACCTAACCTTGCGATGAATAGTAGAAGGAACTGCATGCATAGTATGTAACCATGGTCTTCCTAAAAGAAGTTTATAATTGAGAGGTCTAGGCATAACATGAATAGGAGTATTTAGAATAACTGGACCAACTTTAACAGGTAAGATAATAATGCCCAAAGTTATCTTTGCAATATTGTCAAATCCACGTATAGGAATATTATTAGGTTGGATAGTAGTAAGATTAGCCTTAATTATCTTGAGAATATCCATGCTACAAACATTAAGTCCAGATCCATTATCAATTAAGGTTCTTTGAATGATACTTTGATTAATAGAGACAACAACCATAAGAGTATCATATTGATTCTGCACCTCTAGGGGAGGTAAATCATTATCAAAAAACATAATAGGAGGTACAGAAGGTATAGTATGCATACAATCCAGAATAGAATGAATGTTCTCTTGATTAGGAGGCGAAGCAGGAAGAGTAGATAAAGCTTTTTGCAATGCCTCATGATATGTGGGGGAAGTTTGAAGTAATTCCCATAAAGATATCTTAGCAGGAGTAGCATGTAATTGGTCAACTAAGTTATACTCCTTAAAGGTAGATGGAAACCTAGGTGCTTGTGGAAGCATAGGTTGAGAAGGAGGTAAAGAAACAATAACAATAGGCTGAGGGTTATTCCGTGTGCGATAAGCATGTGAGATGAAATTAGTGTTATCCAAGAAATCCAAAGGATCTCTAGGTTTACCCTTAATTGTTATACGAGGACATCCTTTTACCATCATCAAAGGTGTAGGATATATCATTTTAGGTTTATCAATGTTGCAAATAGTGGGACATGAAGGTAACCATGCACACACCCTATGGTAAAGGTCAATTGGAGAGGTTGTGGAGGAGAATGAAATAGTAATAAGATCAATGGAGATCTTATCCAAACCATTTTCATCCTCACTACCATGTACCTCATTAGGGAATCTATCCTCTTGTACAATAAAAGCCTCATCAAAGTACTCAAAACAAGAATCATACATGTTGAGTACAAAGAAGTACTAAAAGCATGAAAATGTAAATATTTTGTATTTTTAAAGAGATTTTGCAATTTTTTTGTATTTTTGAAATATAAATGCGAGAAATAAATACAAGAAATCTAATCTTATAAGCATGCAAGATTTAAATCTAACACCAAAAAGAAAGAGTTTTCGTAAATGGGCTCACCAAAATGAACAATGGTAAAATGGAGCCTTAATAATGCATCTATCATTCACCATTATTCATTTGTATATGTTTTGAATTTGAATTGCATAAGTAAATCTGGAAATGCTTGAAAATCAATTAAGATAAGACACATACCTCATTATGGATCAGATTTAGAAATACCTATTTTCTGAAGCCTGTGCGGAGTTTTGGAAGATTATGCAACCAGATCCAGGACCAGAAAACTGTAACAGAGAAAATCCAAAAAAAATTTGTCTTTCTGGTAGTAGGTAGTCTTTGACCTTGATAAAAGGTCAAAGACTACCTTGAGATTTTGAAGGTTGACTTTGACTTTGTTCGTACATCTCAGAAGTTCACCGAAAAGGGTACTCAGATTCGTCCTCCAATTCTTGAAACAATGACTGTAGATATCTGAAAAATGGTGTTTTGGGGTGGCTATATAGGGTTTTTCCTTAGTCAAACCCCCATTTTGGTGATCTCCACCTCCATGAATAGCTGGTTGTAATAGAATGTGTGTGTGTATTGAAAGTGTAATGCCGAGATCTAATCCTCTAGACAAGGATCAAAGTTGTTGACTTAGATGTGGGTTTTGGTTGAGATTTACTTCGGAGGGTCATAACTTTTGACTCGGATGTGGGTTTTTGCTAAGATTTTATAGGTAGTTGCGTGAGGAGGAGCTATTTGAATTGTCGATGGAGCTCAGCTCAATAGGTGGCCGTTTTGACATTTTTTTAGGAGCTTGAAATATCATCTTGGGCTCTGAATTTGATTTTTAGTGTTTTTTTTTCTAGTTTTTTAGAAAGTTGTTTTTGTAATAAATCTGAAATCATGTTCTTGATTTTGTAGATTAGTTGGCAATTCATATTGCCTTAGTTGGGGGCATTTTTGGGGAAAAATTAGGATTCGTAGGATGGGTTTTGAAAATTACTAAAAATGGAAAAATCTAATTTTCCCAAAAATCTGCCAAATATGGTAATTTTCAGAATTGTAATTAGTATTCATTTTCTTTCATTGTAGAGGCAGAGTAAGTTGGAGAAAGATTAATGAAGAATTTAGAGTTCTGAAATTTTGTGTTATTTTATGAATTGTTGTCCTTTAAGGATTTGGTCTACATCATTTAGTATCAGAGCAGGAAGATGGCTGGAAGAGGAAGAGGAAGAGGAAGAGGAGGTGTCACACCAATGCAAAGATTGATGTTGGATATGTAGAGGTAGATTGAATGACTCAATGAGTGACTAGATAATCAAGGAATACAAAGAGGGAATGAATCTGATGAAGAGAGAAATCAAAGAGGTGCTGACCAAAATGAAGAAAATATAGAGGAAAGGCTGGAAGAGATGAGCTATGAAGATAGAGTTCTCAGGGATTTAGAAGGAAGAAGTGAAGCAATCAAGATTGATATTTCTGACTATGCTAGTAGTCTTAAGCCAAAAGAACTAATAGACTGGCTAAACAAGATGGGAAATTTTTTTGAATGGAAGCCTATGATAGAAGAAAAGAAGATGAGGTTTGCATGCACAAAGTTAAAGGGACATGCGATGATCTGGTGGGATCATCTCCAAAAGGAACGAACAAAGAAAGGGAAGGATAAAATCAAGACATGGAGCAAAATGGAGAAAAAGCTAAGAGAAAAATTCTTACCTGTGGATTATGCTCCAACACTCTTTCAAAGGTTTCAGAATTTGAAACATAATTTGTTTTCTGTGCAAGATTATACAAATGAGTTTTATAAGTTTTCCATCTGTATAGAACATCAAGAAAGTAATGAACAGATGGCTGAAAGGTATGTGAATGGTTTGAAATACACCATTCAGGATGAGCTGAGCATGCATCAGATCAACTGCATGGAGGATGCCTATCAATTGGCTCTCAAGGCTGAAGAAAAATAGAATAGGTAGTACAATCAAAGAAATAGAGGAGAACGAAGGGGTACATCAACTCCATATCGAGGAGGATCAAGTTCTAGTCAAGGAGGTGAGAAACAAGAAGAATCATGTCAAACTCCATCAAATCAACAAAGAGGAAGGGGATTTCAACATGGTAGAGGCTATGGTACTGGAAGAGGATGGGAAGGCCAAAGAAGTCCGTTCACCTATTTTAGATTTGGAGAAGAAGGACACAGGGCCTTCGAGTGTTCCAACTTTAACATGCAAGATGGAAATCAAGGAGGGCCATTCAGAGTGAACCTAGCCTAGGTTGACAATGAAGGATCTGAACAAAAAGTGTCTCTAGATATTGGAGAAAGTCTCATGATGAGGAGGACAATGATTATTCTAGCAAAGGAGGTAGAGGAGAAAGGCGTTGATGATTCATGGCTCAGAACCAACATATTCCAAACAAGGTGTACCTCAGGTGGAAAGATCTATCAAGTAATTATTGATGGAGGCAGTTGTGAGAACATGGTTTCTAAAGAAATGGTGGAGAAACTAAATCTCCATTGTAAAAAGAACCCTCATCCCTATCGGATTGCATGGTTCAAAAAGGGTAATGAAGTTATAGTAGATAAGAGGTGCCTTGTCGAATTTTCCATAGGAAAGGTATACAAAGATGAGTTATGGTGTGATGTGATTCCAATGGATGCATGTCATGTCCTCTTAGGTCAGCCCTGATAGTATGATAGAAAGGTTTTTCATAATGGGGAAAGGAATACTTACACCTTCTAGAAGGATGGATCTAAGGTAGTCTTGTTACATCTTAGGGATGATGGAAAAGTTGAAAGTATGTTGTCTGAAAAGGAACTTGTCAAGGAGATGAAAGTAACAAGGTGTTTTTATGCGTCGATAGTGTAAAAGGGGAAGGAGGAACACTTGATGGTACCACCAGAAGTAGCTACTATGTTGGAAGAATATTCAGATCTCATTCGTGAGGAACTACCAAATGGGCTATCCCCAAAATGAGATATCCAACATCATATTGATCTTATTCCAGGAGCAAGTCTACCCAATCAAGCAGCTTATAGAATGAGTTTGACACAACATGCAGAACTAAACAAATAGGTAATTGAACTCATACATAAAGGTTTAGTTTATGAAAGCATGAGCCCCTGTGCTATCCTAACATTATTAACCCCAAAGAAAGATGGAACATGGAGGATGTTCACAGACAGTCAAGCAATCAATAGGATAACCATCAGGTATCATTTTCCTATCCCTTGTTTGGATGATATGATGGATGTTCTTGCTGGAGTAACATATTTCACTAAGATTGATCTACGAAGTGGGTACCACCAGATCCACATCCGAGAAGGGGATGAATGGAAAACCACTTTCAAAACCAAGGATGGTTTGTATGAATGGAAGGTTATGCCTTTTGGCTTATCAAATGCACCTAGTACTTTTATGAGACTCGTGAATACTGTGTTGCATCCTTACATTAGAAAGTTTGTAGTAGTTTATTTTGATGATATACTAATTTTTAGTAAGGGAAGGGAAGAACATTTGCAACACTTGAGGATCATATTGGGGGTATTAAGAAGAGAGAAAATCTATGCTAATTTGAAGAAGTGTGGGTTCATGCAAACAAGCTTGGTTTTTCTGGGTTCTGCAGATGGTGTCAAGATGGATCTAGAGAAAGTTCAAGCCATTCTTGAATGGCGTAGTCCATGAAGTATCACCGAGGTGAGAAGTTTTTATGGCTTGTCTACTTTCTATAGAAAGTTCATTCATAATTTCAGCAGCATTGTAGCACCTGTGACAGACTGCACTAAGGGTCGAGAGTTTTCATGGACCAAAGAGGCTGAAGAGAGTTTCCAGTATTTAAAGAAGGTCACTGAAGCTCCTATATTGGCCCTACTAGATTTTGATAAAGTGTTTGAAGTGGAATGTGATGCCTCACATGTGGGAATTGGTGTTGTGCTTAGCCAAGAAGGTAGGCCCATTGCCTTTTTTAGTGAAAAATTGAATGATGTGCGACAAAAATATTCTACCTATGATATAGAGTTCTATGCCATTGTGCAAGCCTTGAGACATTGGAAACATTATCTAGTACCCAAAGAATTTGTGTTGTTTACAGACCATATTTCTCTAAAATACCTGAATACAAAAAATAAATTGAACACCGGACATGCAAAATGGGTCTATGTCCTACAAGGGTTTACTTTTGTTCTGAAGCATAAATCTAGGAAACAAAATCAAGTTACAGATGCCTTGAGCAGGCAAGTTGTGCTTCTAACTATCATGGAAACAAAAGTAATTAGCTTTGATGCAATCAAAGATTTATATGAATTTGATAGTGACTTTCAGGAGGTTGTTGATCAGTTGAAGAATCCTATACTTGGGAATGCAGACACTATTCAAGGTGATTATCTTATGTAGGATGGTTATTTATTCAAGGGAAAATAGTTGTGCGTTCCTGTGGGCTCAATGCAAGAAAATATTATTAGAGAATTTCATAGAAGTGGTATGGCTAGGCATTTTGGGAAGGATAAAACAATAGCCTTGGTAGTCGATAAGTACTATTGGCCAAAGATGAAGCGAGATATCACCAGGTTTGTGGAAAGGTGTCAAATTTGTCAAGTAGCCAAAGGGCACTCCCATAACACTAGATTGTACATTCCATTACTAGTACCAGTAGGACCATGGACAGACTAGAGTATGGATTTTGTATTGGGACTTCCACATACACAACGAGGTAATGACTCTATCTTTGTAGTTGTGGACAGATTCTAAAAAATGGCTCATTTCATTGCTTGTAAGAAAACTAGTGATGCCACTAGGGTGGCCAAGTTATTCTTTTCTGAAATAGTCAGATTGCATGGGGTTCCAAAAATGATCACCTCTGATCAGGATATTAAGTTCTTGAGTCATTTTTGAAGGACCCTATGGAAGAAGATGGGGACAAAGTTATAGTTCAGTAGTTCTTATCATCCACAAACTAATGGGCAAACAGAAGTTGTCAATCACATTTTGGGTAATTTGTTGTGATGTATTGTTGGAGAGAAGCCCAAACAATGGGATTTGGCATTGCCCCAGGCAGAATTTTCTTATAACAGCTCAGTGAACAGGTCAACTGGTAAGTCTCCATTTCAAGTTGTCTATGGTCAAAATCCTTAGGGTGTCCTTGATTTGGTACAAGTTCCCTTGGTTGATAGAGTCAGTGATGATGGAGAAGCCTTTGTAGAGAAGCTCTACCAATTGCAGGAAGATGTGAGACAAAAGTTACAAGACAAAAATGAGTGGTACAAGGCTTCCACGGATGCTACTAGAAGGTATAAGTTTTTTTGTGCAGGCAATCTTGTGATGGCTTATCTAAGGAAGGAGAGGTTTCCTACTAGGACTTATCACAAATTGAAATATAAGAAAATTGGTCCTTGCAAGATTCTGAAGAAGATTAATGATAATGCTTATGAGGTTGAGCTCCCCAGTGGTCTTGATATTTCTTTTGTGTTTAATATTTTTGATTTATATACTTTCCATGGTGATGATGCCTCTATTGAAAATGAAGATGAGGTGGACTGGACATGCACTATCCCCATCAAGAAAAAGGAACAGGTTGCACAGATTCTAGACAAGAAGACTATTCAGACTCGACAGGGTGACTATAACAGATATCTTGTGTAGTGGGAAGGTTTGGCACCGACAGATAGCACCTGGATTACAAAATGGGATTTGAAGAAGCTAGATGAGCCTAAATGGAAGTAGTTTGAGAACCAAAACTCGCAGGGGCTGTGTTCTTTTCAAATAGGGGAGAATGATGCAGGAGCATCCAAGGATCAAAGTTGTTGACTTAGATGTGGGTTTTGGTTGAGATTTACTTCGGAGGGTCATAACTTTTGACTCGGATGTGGGTTTTTGCTAAGATTTTACAAGTAGTTTCATGAGAAGGATCTATTTGGATTTCCAATGGAGCTTAGCTTGATAGGTGGTCATTTTGACATTTTTTTAGGAGCCTGAAATATCATCTTGGGCTCTGAATTTGACTTTTAGTGTTTTTTTTTTTTCAGTTTTTTAGAAAGTTGTTTTTGTAATAAATCTGAAATCATGTTCTTGATTTCATAGATTAGTTGGCAATTCATCTTGCCTTAGTTGGGGGCATTTTTGGGGAAAAATTAGGATTCGTAGGATGGGTTTTGAAAATTACTAAAAATGGAAAAATCTAATTTTCTTGAAAATCTGCCAAATATGGTAATTTTTGGAATTGTAATAAGTAGTCATTTTCTTTCATTGTAGAGGTAGAGTAAGTTGGAGAAAGATTAATGAAGAATTTAGAGTTTTGAAATTCTATGTTATTTTCTGAATTATTGTCCTTTAAGGATTTGGCCTACATCATTGAAACCCTAGCATGAATATGTATGAGAAAACAATGCATAGATTTGAATAGGGTAAGAAAGCATACCAAGCCCTCAAGGCTAAAGTACTCCTACCAAACTCATAATTCATAATTGCTACCCCATGATTGTGTCTTGAATGCTTGAATGTTGGCAATGATGGATCAAGGAAGAAAGGATCTCTCTTGCTCCAAGTAGATGTTCACAATGGTGTGCACATAAATGCTTGATGTCGACAATGGCTTGATCTTCTATATCATCCTCTTGAAATCTTGCATCTTCACTTCACCATCAATTTCTTTCTTGCTCTTGCTCATGAAATCGCTTGGTGAAAATGAATGCAAATGAGAGTCTTTATGTAGAGGTTTCAAGGTGAGGCTCCTAGAGCAATGTGAGGACCCATAATTCAAATTTCACCTTGAATTATGATCCAATCACAATAACCAACTAAGGATGGAAAATAATTAAATGAATTTTGAATTAAAACCTTTCCACACTCGGATCCGAAGGCCCGACATTGATTTTGGGGCCCATCGGGACCAAATTTGAAAAGGGGAACCCAATCCCGAAGGAGGTCAAAGATGACCTCATCTCTAACCTAGGTTAGGGATGACCTCGACCCTGACCTAGCTCAGGGATGACCTTTTCCTTGACCCAGTGGGCCTAGATCTTGTTAGAATTTGAAACAAAAGGTCCCGGGGATGCTCGGAGACCTAGAAATGATGTCAGAATGGGACAGAGTGCTAGGGAGAGGCACAAAATCCTATGATGATCATGATGAAAGCCAAGAGGACCTATTTCTAAATCCTACCTAGAAAATAGAGCCATGGAAGAGGGAAATTAAGGAGAATCCTAGGTATCCTAACCCTAATTTCACCTAGAATGAAGAAATCAAGTGCAAAATGCATCCTAAATGCAAGTCTATCATGATGAATGTACTAAAAGAGGGTGCTAAACCTATCAAGATGGAAGTGCTTCCATTTTAAGATGATACAAATAGAATCTAAGACACAAATAGAATTATCATGTTTGTTCAATTTCATATTTTCCAAATTAACTTCCTCCCTTGGGCTATGAATGGGTTGGTTAAAGAGAATCAAAGCATACATATGTTTCTTAAGGGAGGAAAGGTTTTAGGAAGCATGATCATGGACTCTAGTATGATTTTTATGGTAGTGGTCACAAGAATAATAGTTACATTTGGTTTTAGTGGAGATTTGGGTTGGTTTAGGATCAATCAACATTGGGTCCTTTTTTTCTTTAGGGGAAGAATGGAAGGAACCAGACTAGGTTGAGGGATAGTATCTATGGAACATGTATAGGATTAAGAGGTGGAACTGAAGAATATATAGGAGGTATAGTAGGTGTAGAAATAATTCTAGGTATAGGACAAGGAGATGGAACAATGCTAGGATCACTAAGCTTACAAATCTAGTGGATTTTGAATTTCTAATAGGACAGGGAAATATTGTCTTTGCAAGGTTGGATTAGTTGAGGCATGTAATGATAAAATAAGTCAAGGTCAAAGTTACCTCAATGTGCTAAAGGTTGATAGAGACTATGATTATTCATTATGATTTATTAATCATGGGGAAATTTAAAACACTTATGGATAGGAGAGACTACACCTTTAATGGAGGTAAGCCAAGGAAGACCAAGTATAACTTGAAATTTTTTAGAATTTGGGATGACAATAAAGGTGACATATAGGTGTTTCCCAAAAAATTCTATGGTAAAATTAATACAACCGTGGTTGGGATAAGTGAAACCATTGATTTTTTTTTATCATCACCTCAGATTTTTCATAAATAACTCACTGTAATTTCCTAGTGAAAAGATATTCTTTAGTTATAACATTCACCATGAATATATGCTCTATAAGGACACCTTGAGAAAAGAGATAATTAACCTTTTCAAAAATGTAAATAGGACCATTAGGTTCTTTAATAATCTCTTTAAGATCAAATGTAATGCAAATCTTAGGTTCAAGTTTGGTTTTGGGCTCATATTGATCAATAAGGTTGACACCGTTGTTTCCTTTAGTACATTCAACATCATAGTCAAAAACATGAGTGGAACAAGAAGGTAGAGACTGGGTATACTCAATGGTATTGGTTGATTGAGAAGGTAAAGGATTGGTATAAATTTATAAGTTTTGGTTGGGAGGTGCTATGGATTTGTTTCATTGATCATTAACACCCTTGATATATATAACATTAAAATCAATGAGGTCTTGAATAACATATTTCAAATGGAAACACTTTTCAGTATCATGGCTAGTTTGACAATGGTTTTGAAAAAAAAATTGTGATCAAAGGACTCAAGACAATTTTTGAATGTGTTAATTGGTTTAATGGGAGGAAATATTGAAACGTTAGCATTTATCAATTTCAACATCACATTATGAAAATATTTAGAAAGAGGTGTAAAATTACGAGAAGGTCTAAAAATAGATGGAAAAGGAGCCACATCTTTAGATGATCCTACCACTTTATCATCAATGTGGTTTGATGATTTATTGATCTTGATGAAGCCCTTAGTTTTTTGAAAATTTTGAAAGGACTGGGATATGGCATCACTCTTATCAATCAAATCCATTGGAGTGATTCTCTCAAATTGACTCACTTAAAGATGATAATTATGAATCATTGCATAAAATTGAGTAAAAGAATAAAATTCAGAAAGCAATAGATTATCTCTCATGTATTTTTGTAAATTACCAATGAATATATGTTGAACATCAATAGTAGGCATGTGATAAGAAATCCGAGCATGTGGATGCTTAAATCTACCAATGAAATCAATCACTTTTTCTTTAAAACCTTATTTAAAATGTATGAAATTAATCAAATAAATATTAGGACCAATTTTGTTTTGAAATTTTTAGATGAAAGAATTAGCAAGGTTTTGAAAGGAATCAATATAATGAGGCAAAGAAGAACACCATTGCAAGGCTTTATCTGAAAATTTTTTAGTAAACAGTTTAGCCATGAACCTATGATCATGATAGAAATCACTACACAATGTTTGAAAGGTTTTAACATGAGTCGAGGGTTACCCTTACCATTGAAAGTCTCTAAATGAGGAATTTCCATGTATTGAGGGATAAAAACATAAATGATGTGTAAGGACAAAGAAATACCAATTTCACAAGTAGGAATATTGGACTTGGATTAAGTCATGGTTGTAATTTACTATTGCAAAGATAAAATTGTTTGAGAAAAGCTATTGATAGTGGATTTAGTAGAAAGAGTGATAGGAGATATGTGTGAAAGGTTTGGACCATTATGGGAAACAAAAGGAACTATAGAATATGACAATGGAAAACTATTATAAGTGGGCATGGATGGAGGTAAGGACACACATGGAATACTTGAAGAAGGGGGAACAATAGGATTAGGAATGCTAACATGTGTATGATTGATTTTTGGAATGAAGGTAGTCATGCATAAGTGGACACACTAGGTATTGAAGTAGGAATAGGAATGTAAGTCTCAACACTAGTGGTAGGTGGAGTGAAAGCTAGTTCTTGGGAACAATCTCTAATAGGCTTGACATTATTATCAATGGGATGAGAGATACTACGCAAGATGTAAACACCATGTTCATCATTATGAATTAACTTTCTCAAACCCTCTACTATAGAGATGACCTCGGGATTGGAGTTCTCTTGTCCTAACCATTGCTCAAATTTTTCAAAGTCACGTGCAATATTTTAAACTTTCATAGAAGAAACTATTAAGGTATCATATTCATCATTATAAGAGTGGTAAAATTTGTTCTCAACAATATGAGGAATGTTATTAATAGATGTGTTTTTCTTATCAAGAAAAGGGAAGCAATCCAAAGGGGGTAGATCACTCCTTTTCAAAATTTCACACTTGAAAGGAAGATGTTCCAATACATTGAGGAAGGACCTAATCATTGAATGATACAATTATCCTTCACTAAATATTTGTAAATTGAACATACAAATAGGAAAGATGCAACATAGGAAGCAAAAGAGACAAATAGAGATAAAATTGGAAATAACAAACTGATAACTAACTACTAGAAACCATAAATAAATTGAATCAGGATCTAAACTATTGTATTGACATGGGATTTTAGTTTGGACTAAAATTTTAGGGTATAAAATGACTAAGGCATTCTATACCTAGGAACAAAATGACTTGGGCATTTTGTTCCTAGCACTTTCTGATGAAACTTTCAAGGATTCTATGACTAATTAGGATCTACCTAGAAAAGATCTAACAACTCTATAACTTTTTATTGCACATATAAAAATATGGAAAAGGATGGGTAAAATGGATTTTCCTTGATTAAACCCCTATTTAGGGATCAACCTTGAAAATGAAAGGAAATTACATAATGGAAAGTATGTAAAAAGGTAAATGTTTGAATCACCTTGAATAAACCCTCATGTACAAATGTAGAAATCATTCATGCCCATGAAGATTTTTGAATGTGTTTTAAATCCAAGGATTTGACCTTGGCATGTAGAGTATAATCAAGGATACCCTCACAAATGCATGGATCTATGAACACCACTCCTAGATCTTTAATGTAGATATTCTTGATAATCACATACAATGAAGGAGAGATGAATGAAGATGGGAGGAAGGATCTTCTTTCTTGATTGAGAACTACTCTACTTCGACATCATTATAGAGAATATTTCTTCAATTGGATAATATTGCCTTGGAATTGACTTGGATGCTTGAAGAAACTAGATCTTGGGTGCTTGCCTTCAAACCTTGAATCCAATCACTTGAAGGCTTGATTTCCCTTGAAAACTTGATTGCACTTGACAATGGATGTGATTAAATAATAGTGGACTAGGAATGTATATCAAAATGAGGAGAGATAGGGTGTCTATATACTACATCCATCATTTCAAGATTAAAAATAAGCCAAGTCGGCCACAAGATCTAATTTCCCACTAAAATCCTGACATAGGGCTCTGAGCCAAATTTGGGCCAAAACAAGTAGGAACATAATGCCTCAATCGTTATGTACCTAGGAACATAATGCCTCAGTCATTATGTTCCTAGGGTTTTGAGATAAAATTTGAAGTAGGTGTTGGGGTAGTGGAAAAATGTGAAAAAAGACATTTTAGACGTTGTCATGTCTACCCATAAAATTATACACTCAATGTATAATATTTGGGTTCTAGGTATGGATTTTAAGCTTAATATCTCTAAGGAATATGATAGGGTAAAATGGAGATTTTTGTACAAAATGTTGAGGAAACTAGGTTTTAGTAAAATATTGATTGGGATAATTAGGGAATGTGTTGAAACTATTTGCTATTCAGTTTTGGTGAATGGTGTTCCATGGGGTTTCTTCAAAGCTGGGAAGGGGATTAGGAATGGTGACCTCCTATCACCCTACCTCTTTATCATGGTTGTTGAAGTCTCAGGAAGGAGATTTTTTAATTTAGGTCTATCTGGAAAAATCCTGGGAGTCAAAGTTTCTTCCACACCCCCCCTCAATTCTTCAACAGTTTGTAGATGAAACTTTTCTTTTTGGAAAATCTTTAGTTGTAGAAATAAGGTAGTGGAAACCCTCCTTTTCAACTATGTCAAGGTCTTTGGTAAATATATCAAATATGAAAAAAGTAGTTTATATTTTTTTAATACAAGGATGGACTTGCAGATTAAGGTTAAGGATATCCTTTTTTGTCAATGTGCTAGTCTTTTGAGTGCTTATTTGGGTCTCCCCCTCTTGGTCAAAGAAGTCACCCCTACTTTTTCAAATACTATTCTGGAGATAATTCAAATGAAATTATAAAGTAGGAATGGTAAACTCTTAAGTAGTGATGTAAAAATATGTCTCTATGCCTCTCTCCAAGGTATATCATTCTATTTTCTACCCCTCTTCAAAATATCAGGCACTATGGAAAAGAAGCTTGAACACATGCAAAGAACCTTTCTTTGGACATGTGTTGAAGACAAAAATAGGATGGACTTGGTCAACTAGGACACTGTTTGCAGGCCCAAAAACTAAGGAGGGTTAGGAATAAGGAGACTATCAAACTTGAATATAACTCTAATTTCCAAAATTGGTTGGAACCTTTCTCTTGAAAGAGATGACTAGTGCGACATTATGAAGGGTAAGTATCTCAATTAGGTGAGCTTCTATAAAGCCCTAGAGATAAATAGATTTATAGCTTGATAAAAAATTTGGAATAACATATTAAAGCACAAAGCTCTAATTAGATAAGGTTTAAAATGACGAATAGGAAATGGTAGGTTGATTATATTTTAGGAAGACTAGTCGATTGGAGATAAACCTCTTATAGAAAATTCAAATTTTAGACCACTTATGGGGAGTGAAAAAACATCCTTTGGAGTTTATATTATTGATTATTTGAAACCCTAGAGGTTATGGAAAGAGTTGGAACAAGGTTATGTTGATAGACTTGATCTCTTACCTAAAGTTATTGAGCTTCAAAATTAGATAAGTGAGACTAAGCTCCATCTCTTTCCTAAGGAAGACAAATTATGGACAATTAATCAAAAGGGGGATTTTTTGATTAAATTTTCTTACAATATGATATTAAAGTATGATGGTGGTCCTGACTACTAGAGAAAAGTTTGGAGCTTGTAGCTTATCACAAAAATTAATTTCTTTTGGCGGGCCTCTTTGCATGGTAAAATTTTAACCCAAGACAATCTTTTCTAAAAGAGGATTACAATTTCCTAATAGGTGCCTACTTTATAAGCACATCAAAGAAACTATTTCACATGATCTCTTCATACATTTCCAATTTCTTGTACAAGTTTGTCATAGTATTTTAAAGAAGGTAGACCTTCAATGGGTTCTTTATAACAATATTCAATAGTTTATCTTTGATTGAAGATGCTCATTTTACCATCCTCTCATCAATAAAATTTGTTTGTAGATCCCCCCATGTATATTTATGTATTAGGAAAGAAAGGAATAACCAAATCTTTAAAGACTCAAAAAATACAATGGATAATGTTATTGTGACTTTGGATAAACTTTTGTTGGAAAATATTTCTATTAGTAATTGGATAACCCCTAAGTACCCTCCAACTAAATGATATTTCATGCTAGATAATAACTAGGAACTTCTAGGGTTTTTTTAAAGTTTAAAAATACCAAGAGGATAGCTAGGAATAATATTAAATGATGACCTCCTATACCTCCTTGGTGCAAATTCAATTTTGATGCTGTCGCAAGATATAGTAAGGTTTTTGGTGGTCGCAAGGGTGAGTTAATTGTTACTTATGCTAGAAACTTAAAATATTATACATGTAATTAGGTAAAGGGTGTGACCTTTCTATGGGGGCTTAAATAGATTTATTAATTGGAATTAATTCCATTGAATTAGAGGGTGACTCCAGGATGATAATTGAAATGACTAAAGGTTTGATGAAATAAAGTTGGACCATGGACAAAATTTTAGAATATTTTAGAGCTCTTCTGACAAGATTTAAATCCTTCTCTATACAACATACTTTCAGAGAGGGAAATGTGGTTGCAGACACTATGGATTTTGTGAGACTGGTAATTGAAGGATTAGGATGCTGGAGGGAGGAAAAATGCTTACCCTCTAAGTCGAGGTCTCTATTGAGCAAGGCCAAAAACCCTAAGGTCTCTTATAATGAAAATTATTAATCTATTTTATTGTGGTTTTTTGTGGAGTATTTTGGTCATACTCTACAAAGATAGTGGAGAACTAAGCTCTTTGAAAAGTTATCGATTCTCTTTTCAAAATTTGAATTTTATGATGGGGTTTGACAATGTGGATTTGTGTTGCCAACCTATCCTCTCTTCCTCCTATAGGGTGGTGATGTGGCCTCTTATTGGTCATGTCAATATTAATGAGACTCTCATTTATGAAAGAAGACATTATTTTAAGAGAGAAATAAAGGATTTTGTAAGATTAAAAATCTATCTAAAATATACAAGATTTATATTTATATTATGGTAATGAACTATTCACATGCGTGGAGGCCATGTTGGAGAAGGATGCATGTGGTGGCACAAAAAAATATGAGTGAACTGATTACTCCCCTTTATTATGGCTTCAAGTGACCTTTTTCACTACTACTTAAATTTGGGGTTCATTCATCTAGCTTGCAACATGCAACTTTATAAATTCACCATTAACAATATACAACAATAAGTAGTTAGATTCACTACTCTCAATGTCATGCCCTCATACACAACTGATCATTCCTCAAAATTACATATATTCCATAGAGTCAACTGCATCACCAATGAATTTTCAACCTTTAATTGTTTGAATTAAATGAATAACCTAAATTCCCAAAATAAAGTAAATAAAATAAAAATAAACTATGCATTTTATTTTATAATTTATAGTAACAAAAAAATATAATTGAGGATACATTTAACCACTAAATATTTATCCTAATTTTATATTTTAGCTTAATTTGATTTATCATCAAAAGAATAGAATATCAAAAACATGTGTTAAGGTTGGACTATATAATTTTCATGATTACAATATGACACCATCAAGTCTAAATTAATTAATGTAGGCTATACAATTTTTAACTTCACACTATCTAAATTAAAATAATAACCTAAATTTTTAAGAAAAAAATAATTAAAATAAAATTAACCATCCATTATATTTTAGGTTTGTCCTAATAAAAATAATCTCAACTAACAACACATTTTACCATTAAACATTTATCCTAATTGAATTCTAAGGTCAAACTAATCAAAATACTTACTCATCCTCAACCCTAATTGAACTCTAACCTTACATTAAATCTTAATTATATCAAGAGAGACACTCTGGCGTGGAGTCCTAGTCCAAAAGGGAAACTAACTATTGGTCAAGGTTATACTACGCTATACATGCAATTGCATGGTTTGGTTGAGGTGCCCTAGTGGAAGAAGGTATGGAAAAAATTTTCTTGGCCCAAATGCAATTTTCTCTTATGTTTGGTTACTTAGAAGAAATGCCTCACATGGGAGAATCTTCGTAAGAGAGGTTTTTAGGGACCCTCTATTTGTTTCCTCTATATGCACAATGGTGAATGTTATTCCCATTTGTTCTTTCTCTTCCCTTTTTCTAGAGAGGTTTGGTATAGGTGGCAAGAGTGATGGCATCATGGCTATATTCATGCTACCTCCCTAATTGAATTTTGGTAGAGTTTGGGTAGGCCTCCAAAAAAAACATCTTTCCTTCAGGTGGATTGGGCTATTGGGCCTATTCTTATTATATGGAACCTTTGGTTGGAAAGGAATAGTAGGGTTTTTTGTGACTGCAAATTGGGGAGTTTTCAATTGTGGTAGAAGATATTTAGTAGGCTTTAGGAGGATTATCTGTGAGTTAGATTCTCAGATTATTGTGATATGATAAATAGCCATAGTTTGGATGATGTTAGTTGGTAATTAACCTAAATGGTCAGATAGATTCTAAGTTTGTGCAGTTATTAAGATTATTTCTCTTTTTTTCATATCCTCGTAGAATAGAATAGAGTGTCTAACTTTTTATCAAAGTGAGATTCAAAGAATGTGGATGGTTGGGATATAGGTGGAAGGGATGGGTTACCTTCTAATTATCTTGAGACCTTGGAGAGGTTATTGTTGGAAGAAAAGAATATTTAGTGCTAGCATTGGTGCTTTTTGTTGAGAATTTTGTGTTCCTATTTTGGTGGGCTTGAGGCCTTTTCTTTGTGTCTTGGATTTGAATGAATAATTTTTTACCCCTTTTTTCAAAAAAAATATTAATTATATTAAAATCCTAATTGAACACTTTACCTATCCCTAATTGTACTATTCTTGAACCAAAACCATAATTAAAATTTTAATTATTTAATTTTACGGTTATGGATTATTCATACATGCTATAATTGAAGTACAAATTTTAGCCTAATAAAATCCTTACTCTTATTGAAACCCTAATCTTGAATCATAACCTTAAACCAAAATATTCCATAATGCTAACCTTAGGTCAAATTGACCCCGAAATGTAAATAAAATTTAACCCTAATCCTAAATGAATTTGAACCTCAATGCTAAACCTAATTGAGTATTACAAATAAACTTTAGCCTTAAAAGATATTGAACTTTAAAAGTACATCAAATTGATTGTTGAATATTAATCAAACTTAATTATAAACCAAATTTAACCTTAGCACTAAATTAAATTGGACCCTAAACCAAATTGAACCCCAACCCTAACCCAAAACCAAAATATACCATAAACATAACACTAAACTAAAATGAACCCTACTAGACATCTCATTCACACACACACACACATTTTCTACTACATACTAGCATATCTATGTGTTAATATGATTTGGAACAACAGAGAGGGGGGCTGAATCAATTGTTCTTAGGTCCTGATGTATAAAATAACTTCAAAAACTTTTCTTTAAATCAGATCAAGCAACCAAAACAAACTCGTTCATCACTGATTCAATAATAGAAACATATAACACTACAGTCCACTACCCAACTGTAACTAACTTGTAAAACATAGAAATGTTCAAACCAAAACATTCACACAAGTATTGACACCAAGATTTATAGTGGAAACCCAATATGGGAAAAACCACTTTGTAACATGCTACTATTATTTTCACTCTTCTAAAGTGAGCTCGGTTAAAAGCCAACCCTATCAAAGGTTACAATACACACTGTCAAGTGTGACCCGGTTAAAGGATTTCAATCACCCTATTAAAAGTGAGCCTGGTCAAAGGACTTACATACACTCCATTAGAATGCAACCTTGTTCAAAGGATTTAACATATGACTATTAGGTCAACCTCTGTTAAAAGGATTTTGACTATTACAATGGTTAGAAAGTAGCAATAGTATTGATCTGAAAGCATACAACTCACTTTGCAAATATTAGATCCAATTCCATACACAAATGCTAGTTTACTGACTTTGAAACTTTTCCATCTCCACTTCTGATCTGCTCGAAACTTTCCTTCAAGTAATCACCACACTTTTCCTTCAGCCTTTTTGCTTATACAGTCAATAAAACTTTACTGTTCTTCCAGCATCTACTTCACCATTGCATTCACATACCTAATGCTTCGGTTCCCTTAATACTTTCCTCTGTTAGGTTAACTTTTTCTTTTTTCACTTAATCTCCTTCGTAGATCTTAGGGTTAGGTCAAATACATTGGATCTACCTGTTTCATGTTCTTCGTCTCCTCTTCTAGAATCATCTCAAATCTCATAAAGATTTACAATAAAATGTTTTACAAAGCATTAAATGCTTCCATACAATCAATAAATAAAGTCAACATGTTTTACATAATCCAAGAATTCAACAATGTCAGCTCCAAATCTAAATTCTCTTCAAATATAAAATTGCTGATGCTCGGTCAATATTGTGATCATCCACTCGATCTCCATGTAAAATGCTCGATCACTACTAAAACTGTTTCCTCAGTAAATAATGTCTTCCTCAGCAATTTACTGATACTCGGTTGACACTAGATTTTTGCTCAGCATCCACTAACTCGGTTGACTCTATCATACTCGGCTTAAGCATGATTTTTTCATTTTTGCTCGGTTAAGCCTACCAGTTTAGTCTTCAATCTTACTAAGATAAACAATACATTGTCTCATCATTGTACAACATAGTCAAGTACACTTTGTAGTATCAAGATAACTCAACCTTTCCTTAGGTGCTATTGTTACCAACCTTTCTTTCCCTTCTCACCATAGATATAGTACTTTCCTAAGTAGCAACAGTCTTACTAGTTAAGGTTTGACATCAATGACAATACAAAAATTGTTTCAATTGCAGTTTCCAACAATCTCCCTCTTTGGCATTGATGGAAACACCATATGATATCACTTGAATAACACATGGATTACCAACCAATCCAAAAAAAACTTATTTGTCCATCAGAGAAAATTTATAATATCCTTAGCTTCATTCTAATTTAGAATCAGTAAATCTTACTTCTGTGACCATCAGAAGTATCTGAATCTCCCCCTATCCTGATCTTTCATTTCAGTTCAATCTCCCTTACTTTTAGTGTCATGTGTTTTAGTATCATTTCAGTTCAATCTCCCTCTTTGACAAAAATGCCAAAGCAGCAACTCAAACATACATCCAACAGATGTAGATATATCTATTCAGCACAGTGTTTCTCCCTCTGTCATCTTGCTTATGACTGATTTATTGTCTTTGCTTCTTCTTCATAGCTCTAGGACAATCCTAAAGTGTGAAAATCTTCTGCATCAATGTGTCAAATGTTCTATTGTAGCATATTTGATGCAGTGCTCCTAGTTTGGCTAGGTAGCCTTAGTTAGGGGAAGGACCCCTAATTGACTTCTCTAGTACTCATGAGCTTCTTTAGGTAAAGCTTTAGTGAATATGTCTACCAATTGTTCTTTTGTATTCACATATTCCATTCGGACTTCCTTGTATTGTACCAATTCCCTCAAATAGTGATACTTGATTGCTATGTGCTTGGTCTTAGTGTGCATCACTGGATTCTTAGAAATATTGATAGCACTTGTGTTGTCACAAAAAATAACAACAGGTTCAATGATTTCTTCTTTCATGCCTATCAACAACTATTTTATCCATATCAAATTTGAATAGTTTACTGCAGCATCAACATACTCAGCTTCAATAGTAGATTGGGAAATGCAATTTTGTTTCTTGCTTGTCCAGGAGACTAATCTCTATCCAAGAAAGAAAGCTCCACCACTAGTGCTCTTTCTATCATCTACATTTCTTGCCCAATCAGCATCAGTATATACTCTAAGTTCAAATTTGTCATTCTTCTTGTAGTATAACCCATAGTCAACAGTTCCTTTCAAGTATCTCATGATTCTTTTCACTGCCATCATGTGTGTTTCCTTAGGATTGGAAGAGAATCTTGCCATAATCCCAACAGCTAATGCAATATCAGGTCTACTATGTACAACATACTACAATTTTCCAATCATGGATCTATACAAAGTCTGGTTAACTTCTGCAGCATCATCATTCTTAGATAACTTTTGTCCAGTAACCATAGGAGTTCCCACTGGTCTAGCATCTTCCATTCCAAAAGTTTTCAGTATTTCATTAACATACTTAGACTGTGTAATGAAAATACCTTTCTTCATCTGATATACTTGTAAACCAACAAAGAATTTGATCTCACCAAACATACTCATTTCAAATTCAATTTGCATTTCATGTGAAATTTTTTTACACAATGCATCTTGTCCACCAAAAATAATGTCATCAACAAAAATTTTGGCCAACAAAATACCTCTACCTTCTTCATCTTGCATATATAGATTGCTTGTGTCATTTGTCCTGGAAAATCCAATCTGTATCAGATAATTATGCAACCACTCATACCATGCTCTAGGAGCTTGTTTCAATCCATATAAAGCTTTGTTCAGTTTGCATACCATGTGTCTTCTGTTTGGATCAATAAAACCTTTTGGTTGTTCTATGTAAACTTCTTCTTCTAGTATACCATTTAAAAATGTAGACTTGACATCCATTTGATATACCTTGAAATCTTTATAAGTAGCATATGCAAGCAGAGTTCTTACTCCTTCCAATCTAGCTACAGGGGAAAATGTCTCCCCATAATCAATTCCTTCTTGTGTGTAGCCTTTGCATACTAGTCTAGCTTTGTTCCTAGTGATTTCACCTTTTTCATTCAACTTGTTTCAAAATACCCACTTTGTTCCTATAACATTCTTATCTGTAGGTCTTGGCACCAGAGTCCACGTTTCATTTTTCTCAATCTGGTCAATCTCTTCATTCATTGCTTGTATCCAGTCTTCATTTTCTAATGCCTCTTTAGTTGTCTTAGGTTCAAATTCACATAGTAAGCATGTTGAATTTTTTGTCTTGCTTCTGGTTTGAATTCTAGTGTCTCTATCACCAATTATTTATTCAGGCTTGTGATGTCTTCTTACATATTTTGCCAAAATAGGTTCAGCATTTTTCTCTTCTATTTCATCAGGTTCCCCAACAAGATTGTTAGATTCAGATTCTGAATGCTTGGCAACCTCTTCCTGAACTTTGACATCATTGTCTTGTAGCTCGACATGTTCTTGTTCTCTCTCGACACTATTTTCCTGACGCTCGGCATCATCTATCTATCGTTCGGCATTGCTTGCCCGAGACTCAGCATCAAGTGCAGGTATGTTACCTGCCTCTTCTATTTCCTCAATGTACACAAAAGATCTGTAATCTTCTAGTTCTCTTTTGCTATCGGCTTCATTTCTTTCTGCATACTCATCAATTTTTACATTCACACTTTCCACAATTTTGTTAGTGTTAGAGTTCAAACACTTTTAAGCTTTACTTTTTGTGGAGTAGCCTAGGAATATGCCTTCATCACTTTTAGCATCAAACTTTCCATTCCTATTGTCTTTCAATATATAACACTTGCTTCCAAAGATTCTAAAGTATTTAACACTCGGTGCATGCCCATATCATAATTCATAAGGTGTCAGATTTGTACCTTTCTTGATCTGTACCCGGTTAAGAGTGTAAACAGCTGTACTTATAGCTTCTTTCTAGTATTTTTGTGCCATATTATTGTCAATCAATAATTTCCTTGCACAGTCCAAAATAGCTCTGTTCCTTCTTTCTGCTATACCATTCTGTGGAGGTGTCCTAGGTGCAGACATCTATCTTTTGATTCCTCTATCATTGCAAAATAGATTAAATTCATTTGATGTAAATTCTCCACCACGGTCAGATCTAAGATATTTCAGATTCCTACCTGTCTCCTTCTCGACCTTAGCCAAATACCACTTAAAAAAATGAAAAGCATCAAATTTTTCTTTTAGAAACATTACATGCATCATCCTGGTATGATCATCAACAAACAAGATAAAATATCTAGCACCACAGTAACTTTGTATACCCATAGGTCCACAAATGTCAGTATGAACCAAATCTAAAATGTGTTCAGAAGTAAAGGATTTTCTCTTGAAACTTGACTTAGTCATTTTTCCTAACTAAGATTCTTTGCACATCACATTCTCAGGTTTCTTCAATCTAAGTAGGCCTCTTACTTTCTTCTTCTTACTTATCTCTACCAGATTGTCAAAATTAACATGACATAGCCTCTTATGCCATAACCAAATGTCATCAAGTTGTGAAAACATACATATTCCTTCAGATAGGTCAAGATAGAACAAATTACCTCTAGTATTCTCACCACTTCCAATCAGTTCACCAGTAGAATCAAATATCTTAGCTTTCTTGTGATGAAATTCCACTCGGTAACCAGTTTTGTTGAGCTGAGAAACACTTAACAAATTATAATTCAATCCTTCAACCCAATAAGCATTTTCACAAGAGATCTTATTAGTTATTTTAATCAATCCTTTTCCTCTAATAGGACATGGTGCATCATTACCAAATGTTACACTTTTACCTTTATAATGATGTAGGGTCTCAAACTTACTCTTGTCACTAGTCATGTGATGTGAACAACCACTGTCTATAATCCATTTGTCATTCTTGTTCACATAGGAAATCAATGCAGTTTTCTCATCCTCATTAGATTCATCTTTCATTGCAACATAGACTACCTCAATTTCAAAATCATCAGTATCAGTGTCAATCTCTTCTTCAGCAATGTAACAGGATTTCTTACCTTTTTCTTTGTAGTCTTTGTACCTTCGGTAGCCTTTGTCATCTCTTCTATCTTTGTGTCTGCTATTTCTTTCTTCATCTTTATCCTTCCTGTCAAGACATCTAGCAGCTATATGACTGACCTTGTTACATGCAAAACATATAATAGGGAGTTTACCTTTATATTTTCTTTTTCCTCTTCTCAGTCTTCTAGCCATAAGAGCTTCTAGATCTTCAAGATCTTCATCAGAAGTGTCACTGTCATCCTCACTTTCACTTTTGCTTTCATTGATGCATCTTTCTTTTTCCTTCTTAGGCTTGTTCAAGACTAACTGTGACTTAAAAGTAGATTCAACATTTCTAATACTACCAACAGTGAAATTATCATAATTAGACAGTTCAAAAGTAGTCAGCTTGCCAGTCAAACCTTCCAAAGTAAGCACATTTGTAGAGTTACATCTAGATTCCTGAATAGCTGAGATCTTAATAGCATATATAGAATGCAGAGTTCTTAACACTTTTCCAATTATGGTCTCATCATCAATAGTTCCATTTGCTCCTCTAATAGCATTCACAACCTCTTTTATTCTACCACAATATTGCGCAATGTTTTCATCTTCATTCATTCTCATTTCATCAAACTTACCTCTAAGACTCTCGACTTTAGCTTTCAGTACATATAGATCACCACCATAGATCTTTGCAAGAGTGTCCCACATATCTTTAGCAGTTGTGCAGTCCTTAATGTCTTCAAATTCTAGATAGCTTAGGGCAGATGCAATTTCCAGCATTGCCTGATTGTGTTCTTGCTTAGCTCTCATTTCCTCGGCAGTCAAAGGTGCAACAGGTGTGACATAGTCATGCTTAATGTAGTACTTTGCAGAATTGCCAATACCGGCTAGATGCAGCTTCATCAAGCTTTGCCATGCAGGGAAGTTTTCCTTATTCAACTTCGGTACCTCCTTCTTATACATCTTGATCATTTGCTTCAAGTCCCTTTAAACTTTCTTTTTGTAGACACCAATAAGCAACACAGCTCTGATACCAATTGTTAATATGATTTGGAACAACAGAGAGGGGGTGTGAATCAGTTGTTCTCAGGTCCTGATGTATAAAATAACTTCAAAATTTTTTCTTTAAATCAGATCAAGCAACCAAAACAAACTCGGTCATCACTAATTCAATAATAGAAACATATAACACTGCAATCCACTAGCCAGTTGTAACTAACTTGTAAAAC
Source organism: Chamaecyparis obtusa (assembly GCA_027943335.1). NCBI lineage: Eukaryota > Viridiplantae > Streptophyta > Pinopsida > Cupressales > Cupressaceae > Chamaecyparis > Chamaecyparis obtusa. The sequence continues at coordinate 752,955 of BSBK01002602.1, read as the reverse complement.
ATAGACATGTTCAAACCAAAACATTCACTCAAGTATTGACACCAGGATTTATAGTGGAAACCTAATATGGGAAAAACCACTTTGTAACATGCTACTATTATTTTCACTCTTCTAAAGTGAGCTCGGTTAAAAGCCAACCCTGTCAAAGGTTACAATACACACTGTCAAGTGTGACCCAGTTAAAGGATTTCAATCACCCTATTAAAAGTGAGCCTGGTCAAAGGACTTACATACACTCCATTAGAATGAAACCTTGTTCAAAGGATTTAACATATGACTGTTAGGTCAACCTCTGTTAAAAGGATTTTGACTATTACAATGGTTAGAAAGTAGCAATAGTATTTCTCTGAAAGCATACAACTCACTTTGCAAATATCAGATCCAATTCCGTACACAAATACTGGTTTACTGACTTTGAAACTTTTCCATCTCCACTTCTGATCTGCTCGGAACTTTCCTTCAAGCAATCACCACACTTTTCCTTCAGCCTTTTTGCTTATACAGTCAATAAAACTTTACTGTTCTTCCAACATCTACTTCACCATTGCATTCACATACCTAATGATTCGGTTCCCTTAATACTTTCCTCTGTTAGGTTAACTTTTTCTTTTGCCGCTTAATGTCCTTCGTAGATCTTAGGGTTAGGTCAAATACATTGAATCTACCTACTTCATGTTCTTCGTCTCCTCTTCTATAATCATCTCAAATCTCATAAAGATTTACAATAAAATGTTTTACAAAGCATTAAATGTTTCCATACAATCAATAAATAAAGTCAACACATTTTACATAATCCAAGAATTCAACAATGTCGGCTCCAAATCTGAATTCTCTTCAAATATAAAATTGTTGATGCTCGGTCAATACTGTGATCATCCACTCGGTCTCCATGTAAAACGCTTGGTCACTACTAAAACTGTTTCCTCGACAATTTACTGATACTCGGTCGACACTAGATTTTTGCTCGGCATCCACTAACTCGGTCAACTCTTTCATAACTCGACTTAAACATGATTTCTTCATTTTTGCTCGGTTAAGCCTACCAGTTTAGTCTTCAATCTTACTAAGATAAACAATACATTGTCTCATCATTGTACAATATAGTCAAGTACACTTTGTAGTATCAAGATAACTCAAACTTTCCTTAGGTGCTATTGTTACCAACCTTTCTTTCCCTTCTCACCATAGATATAGTACTTTCCTAAGTAGCAACAGTCTTACTAGTTAAGGTTTGACATCAATGACAATACAACAATTGTTTCAATTGCAGTTTCCAACACTATGTCTATCTTAATATATTTAGATAAATATACCCTTTTAAAGAGAAAAAAATTCATTTACCTTCACTTTTATTTTATTTTATTTTTTTGGTATCTTTTATTTTTCACATAGATAAACATGCAACACTACTATGAAATTACAAAAAAAGAAGTTAAAAAAATATTCTAAAAAAATAAATATTCAATCTTAAGTCTATTTGTGAAACTTACAAAAATAGCCAATATTTCATTTACCTTAAAATAAATTATCACCATAAAATAATATGAAACAAAAAACTACATTATTAAATTAAAATAAAATTTATTTATTTATTTAGATTGGTAAAAGGCCCAAAGGCCAAGATATACAATGACGCATCTCAAATAAGGCACCAAAGATACAAGATGGGGATAGGTATCTTTGGTATTGCCTTAACAATTTTTGGATAAATTGATAGTGATTAGTTAGATATCTTCTTGTTCCAGATCTATAAGTCCTTGTTGAAACTTCCCAATATGTAGCTTGTGAAGTAGTATTATCCTTTCCTACATTTTATGTAGCTCAAAACCTTGTCTAAGATCTATTGTTAGTCTCCTTGTGCATATTATAAAATTTATTAAATTAAAAGAAAAACAATACTAATCGCTTATACGCATAATATTCCTTTATTGAAATGTTCCCACTAAACAGAAGTATTTGAACAAAAGAAATTGAGGAAAACTTAGAAATTAGAAATACTGTTACCCAAATTTAGATATACATGATATGATAAAATTATCATTTATTCAAAACTTGCATTTTGAATTCAAAGAAAAACTACGCCATATTATTAGTGACAATGATCAAAACATGCATAAATTAAATTCATTTATATTGAAGCCCATTTGAATTTAACCTAGATTATCATTAGTATCCTACCAAGATACTCATAAAGCATGGATACCAAATTAAGGAGAGGGGGCAACATCCGAATCAGATATCTCATCGAAAGGATCATTTGGATTTATCAATTCAAGATTTATATTCTCTACATCTTCCCATAATCCAACCTAGTCTTCATCCATGAAGCGATCAATCCATCCAAAGGAAGGTGGAAATTTAACATGGAGAAAATGCATTAGGAAATATACATTCCTCTTAATGAATGGTTTCCATTTCCTAAACCTCTTACAATCCATCGTGAACACAATGTGGAATCTAGAAAAATTATTTCTACCTATCAGATTTGAGTCATAGTTACAAGGTCTAGGAATCATACGCTCTTCATTTATATTAATCAATAGCTTCTCCAAATTTCCTAGATAAACACTTTTAAATAACCTTTTGCATAATAATTTTATTCATGCTTTTCAAACTCCACCATATGCACCATTTCTATAAACATTGAAGCAATGTCTGAGGGAACTCTATATCGATCTATATTGAAAATGAATTCTTTTCCTAGAATACTATTCTAATAACCAGAAATGAGAGGATAGAATCATATCTTTGATCATCATACTAGTGATAGGCCCTTCAAATGCAACTTGATTAATAGGCCCACGAAACTTTATCATGGTCTCCACTCTCAAACTTGTAGAAGGGAAGGACCTATGCTAAACACTAAGCTAAGAGATGCTTAAATAATAGGCAAGAGCATACTTGTATTGGAAATATGAAATGAATTGGTAATTGTTAGACTGACCATCCAAGAATGTGAAACACTTCTTAGACGAATTAAAACAAAATGAACTAAAGGTTATAAAAGATTTTTGGGAAACTCAAAATAAGTCTCATACTAACTGGCCTTTCATTGCGTATTATAGGCTAAATTATTTATAAGAATACTAAAGATGCTAACATTGAAAAGAGAGAAATCAAAATAACAAGAAAATAGCTAATATAAGACTATCCTTGATTACTTGTGATTCGAAGTGTTAGATTTAATGATCATGAGGAGAGGAGAATCTTGACGTAAGGAGACTTGCCCTTTTTGGCGTATTATGAGAACTCTGTTCTCAATCTACACCAAAAAAAGGGGAAAGCATCCTATTTTAAGAGAGACAAGGATAATGGATAAAGGGCCTAAATATCATCACCCAAATACAACCAAACATCCTAAGCAAGATGATTGTGTTTATAATAGAGAGGAGGACCTAAAATAACAAGGGATCTAAAGGAACAAAGAGAACATGTAACATATCCCAAGGGATTGAATAGAATAAGTATATTTGAGTTTAAAGATTAGCAGATACCAAGGAAACAAGAGAGAAATAGGTAAAAGATCTAACACACAGAGAAAAACCACTCATCTTACAAGGATGAATAACTATAGTCACTGGATAACTTTAGGAAGAAAGGTCGTCTGATCATACCCTCAAAGCCCCAAATATTTTGATATGGAAAACCAAAACACCGAATGATCATACCATCTAAGCCCCAGAAACACATCAAAAAAGAAAATCATCAAGAAAGGGATCCAAAAAATAAAGTCTCTAGGGAGACATTATGTTTAGGGATATTGTAATGTCTGAGAGATTCCTGAATCACAAACATTCAATATCACCAAATACCATATCCCCTTTCAAGATAATTATAGATGATTAGTAACATAATATAAGGAGCGAAGGGATAGAAAATTGTTCTAGGTTCACCATACCCCAAGTAAGAAGACACCTCAAGTTAAAATAAAGGGAATCTAATTGTCAAATATGAACTTACCAAACTCTGGAACGAGCTATGAATCCTATGAACCATTTTTAGAAAAAGAAGAGGTTAGGTAAAGCATTCAGAAAATGAAGGAAATAAGATAAAGAAATAAACTGACAAGAATGATTTGAATTTTCTAACTTAGGGAAAAATGAGAAAAAATGAAAATACTACAAAAATTAATCAACAAAAAATTTAATGTTATTTCGGTCTCAGTATCAAACGATTAGTGAATATAAGATTTCTATTTAGAAATAAATAAAATAATAAAACAACTTTCCAAAATATAATGTTTTTTACTACACGATCTCTCATTTATGTAAAGTTTCTATTATCCTTTTATGCTTCATAGTTTTTAAATGGTAAAACTTAACATTTATAATAACTTGAAACTCCCTGAAAGGTAACCAACCAGAAATGAAATAGTTGTTAGATATCTAATTTATATAAGCAATCAATATTTTCACTTTAAAGCTTTGAATTTATACCCTTAAATATCAAAGACAATGATCTTTTAACAAAAATCATTAATTTCTAATATACCAAATGAATTTAGAAATATCAGACTGAAACATGGTAAATGAATTATCATTTACTTATCTTACATCCGAGTGACATGTTTCATGTTTTTAAGGGCATTTATAACACCTCTTAAAATCCTATTTTAAATAGGGTACCCATTGGCATCTATTAACATAATTCTAACATCTTAATCCAACTATACCTATCATATTTTCTTCTCTCTGTGAGCCTTCACCAGCCTATGACCAAACCAAAAGTGGATATTTTTTTATTTATAAGTGGAAGTATATCATATTAATGAGAATTAAATATGTACTTCCTAAACTTAATATGCTAGGCTTAAAAGTTTTCCTTAGTTTTATTTTCCTATCTTATACATAAATCTCAATTTTCTAGGGAATTTTCTTATCCCTAAAAGTGCTATATTCTACTTGGTTTCCTGCGGCTCCTATATTGGCTAGGAAGTCTACATCTTTTTTTCCTTCCCTACACTAGTACAAAAACAACAATATATGACTAAATAAACTACTAAAAATTGTAGATAAATGACTAATTTTTGTCACATGACCATTAGTAGTTTATTGTCGATCATTTATCTCATGACCAAATTTATGACTAAACTATTTTAGTCATTGATTTAGTCATTTATTTAGTCATTTATTTGGTCATTTATTTGGTCGTTTATTTAGTCATTTCTTTAGTCGTTTATTTGGTCATTTATTTGGTCATTTATCTAGTCATTTATTTAATCATTAATTTAGTCATATATTTAGTCATATTAGGGCACGATGGAATCGAACCATCATCCTCCTACTTGTAAAGTAGGTGCTCTTCCATTGAGCTAGTACCCTTTAAAGAATAATCATACCATGTATACTAGTACTTTCCATTAAACATGATTTTGAGTTTTTCCATCTATAGTTCAAGGGTAGCAAAGCCTAAAGGGAGGATGACTAGTGATATTTTAAACTCAATGGTGAAGTTATTCAATGTGCAATATAAGAATGAAGTGAATGATGTCATTGGAAAATACATTACATGTGGTTCGTTCCCCTTATTATAATGACAAGCATATAGATTGCCTTCATATTTTGTTGAAGTGGAAATGATTGACCATGAAATCACATATTTTCCATAATTGTTACTGTAATCGATCCTCAGAACCATAATGTTGAAGTTGAATATATTTTAGATGCTAAGAATTTTAATATATAGGGTTCAATCATTAATTTTTTTATGAGCCCATAGTTTGTTGGTGAAGTTGAATGGTTTTGAACGAGAACACTTAGGATCAAGTCTTGTTGAGTGAAAGGTTGTGACAACATAACAGATAAGGTCACAATCTTGCCCCGGGGAATTTTTGCAAAATGAATACCTGTCAAGTCCTTGGTTCTCAACCAAAGAGGTTTCACGCTAAGGCTCGTGCTCTTGTATCAGGTAGCAAATGATCTTATGGTTGACATAAAATCCATCATCAAAGAGATAAATTACTGTATACCCAGAGATAAATACATCATGAATTAATTAAAGATAAACATATACTATTGGCTATGTTATAACTAAGCTAGTTATAATAGTACTTTACATTGTGCGTGTCTATTTTTAATACATCCCAATCCCACTAACTCATTATGAAGTCGTTATTTTCAACATACCACCTCACTTATCCATTTTCTAGTACTTTGGATTTGTTTTCAACACCCAAAAAACTGACTTAACTAGTTGTATCCTCAAGGTGGCAATGCCAAATTTAGTCAATAGGTGCTAGTAAGAAAATTCAAGTTTCTTTTTTCTATATGTAAACTCATCCTTGCACTACCTAATTTTTGGAATCAGAAAAATTACAAAGAATGTTATATTCCTTCATTGCTTACGGATTAAATACATCATCTATTCTACTGTTTGTTCTAATAATTACACTATAGTAGATTTTGAGTAACAACAATTACACAAGTGGTCTGCACACAAAGCTGGTCAACAAAGGTAAATTGAGGATATCATAGATGCACTCTGCCTCCCTCCCTAATCATGTCAGTGTCGATATCACCATTCACCTAAGTTAGCTAGGATTGGACAATCCATGAGATTTGTTGGTTGGAATTCCAGTCAACAGAAGTATTGTGTGATTTGGATATAATTACTCTAAGGTGTGTTGTCGTATGGAGCCTAACATCCATCGATTACAAGTAGAAACTATTCCTCTGTGTTGATTAATCTGATCAAGTGTACCTCTTGTAATTTTTAATTACTAAAAGTAATAGAGCGTTTATTGAATCAGAGTGTTGTGAAATCTACATCTTGAAAGTGTTAATTAGTATGCCTAGTTGGAAATAAGTATCCTATTTGTTAGTGTTTTGATGTAATTTATAAGGGTCTAAACAATAGAGGTATCTGCAAATAAATTTGGACTTTCATATATTTGTCTTAAAAATATAAGTGGTATATCTCAAAATATAAAATAGGGAGCTTGCCTAACCATGATAACATGGTAAAAAATAATCAAGAACGAAAGAAGATACTTTTTGGATACCAACGACAACATAGTGCCTTGATAATACTAATGTCAACAAGCACATGTGAAAATGCATCAGCTAAGAGTGGCATGTACTTCTGCAAAAAACATAAACAAAAAAAATTAGTAGTCAAATTTAATATTATGCTTAGTGATAAATAAATGTAAATTAAATAAATATAATGCAGGTATGGAACCTCAAGTCTAATTGCTACTCTCTTCTCAAGTTTAAGAAAAATAATTAATATGGAAAACAAATAATCTATATTACAACTTGGTACATCTTCACATCAATTTTATTGCCCATAGAAAGTAAATAGCATCCAAAAAATGGTGAAAACAATGTTGAATATTCATTATTGTTACAGAAAGATAGCATGAAAACATAGACTTCCAGTTAGACATGGAAAATAATTTAATCCCATCTATGCTTAAAATTTTTAGCAAATAAAACTTTAACCTTGTAGGATTTTGGGATTTTAACCTCTTCATCTTGTAAAAGTGCTAAAATTTTGAGAAGCATATTTTAGAATCATACTAGACAGGGCAGATTTTTAGAAAGATTATGTGGAATAAGGTAGGGAAGATAGAAATCAGGGAAACTCATCAACCTCCTATTTTCTACTTACATTAAAATCATTTGATGCAAAGAGAGTCATTACTATTGAGTGGAAGATTATAAAAGGCATTCTGTCATCCCCTGTTTTCAGTCTAATGAGCTAAGGCTTCTTCTTCTGTGATAATGAGCTTCTATTTAGACTTAGCGTTGTGACCACAAGTATTACTTGATTATTGCTAAATTATTTAGATCAAGTTTTAATGACTATTTCTGAATTGTAGAACAAATCTACTATAGATAGCAACATGAGAAGCAATCACAACCTGGTCAATATACAAGGACTGCCACAGTCAGAGTTGACATGCTACAGTCATTATACTGTTGAATATGAGTTGAGTCACAGTTGGAAGCAATGCTACTTTCATTATTAAAAAATGTAGCAATCATGCCCTGCACAGACAACACATATAACAATCCCTTCAATTAGTATTTTAGCAGAGGTCAAACTGGAACATAGCTGGTCATCTTTTTTTGTTAATCATTCCTGATTGTTAACAAATTTGACAACAGAACATGCAGTCTTGAAGTTTTCAGGAAAACTTCAATAATAAATACACACTTGAATATACATACAGTCAGGAATGTCTTATTTAATTAGTACTCTATATGGATAGAAAACATCATAATTCCTATTTAAAATTAACAGTACACAGAAAATTATGATTCAATTGAAGGGATAGAAGAAAATGCAATGAATATTACACAACACCTACACAAAGCACTGAACCATTTGATAAAATGCTCAAAGAAATGTGGTATTAACATCCATAAAAAGCATATAGAGGTAATAATAATTTTGTTATATGTTGCAACTACCCTGCGACACATATAAATACATCAATTGACTTTGGTTTCACAGAATGCCATGATTTCAAGATATTACAAAATGGACTTGCTGAAAAGGCTTTAGAAACTTTTAAGAAAATGCAATCGACATGCGCAAAACTAAATTTGACAACATCTTCCAACATCCTTCATGTCTATGCTAAACTTGGAGCTTTAGAACAGGGTATGGACATCCATCAAAGCATAATGGAAGGGGTTTTTTCCTCATATATTGAAGTTATAAATTCTTTGGTAGACATGTATGCAAAATATGGAAGCATGGACAAGAAACGTCGTCTGTTTGACAAAATTTCTCAAAGAGATGTTATCTCGAGGATACACACAAATGATTTATTGAAATTTTTTTTAAAATTTAAGCAAATGCAATTGGCAGTTGTGAAGCCAAATTCAACAATCTTTACCAACATCTTGCCTGGTTAGGCCAAAATGGGGGCTTTGGAACATAGTATTAACATCAAATGAACAATAGTGGAAGAGGGATTTTTTTTAGATGGATATGCAAAATGTGGATGAATATACAAGGTGCAAGAACTGTTTGAATGCTCTAGCAACAAATATTTGTGTATTTTTTATTATATTAAAACATATAAAATCATATTGAAATTTATCAGACTCCTAGTTGTTGAGTTGACAACTTGACAATATTTCTACATCTTTTATGGTTGCAAAGTCACAGGACAGTCAGTTTGTAACTGTTTTTAGTCGGTTTTGAAGTAGTTGTGTTGGTTTTGAGTAAAGAGAGAGGTTTTTAAAAACAAAAGGTAAGGGCCCTGATCCAAGGGGGTAGTAGTGGTGATAATATAGTCTAAATCAATAAAGATTGGTTTTGGTTTTCTGGGCAATAATCTGGAATCTGTCCGAGGAACAATGTTAGTTTTGATGTTTTTAAAATGACTAAATAGTGTTTCTTTTGGTTGGTGTTGGGAGCCTTTACATCGGCACTTTGAATCTCTTTTGTTTTTGCAAGATAATATAGTGTTCCATTAAGTTTTAAGACAGAAACAACACTTTTTCTTGCTGACTGTCCATGTACTAATTTCCTGGACAGTTTGGTAACAAGTAGTGTATCTTTGTGAAAATCATGACTCCTCCCTCTTTAGTGTACTATATATTGGATAAATGAGTCTAGGAAGTGTGTTATGAGGCAGCTGAAATATATTTTCTGGTTTAAAAGACCAACTAATTGATGCTTTAAAACAATGCAATCTCTCTTCAGATTTAGATCAACATACTTGAATGTCATTTCCAAATGCAATGAGTATATTATATTCCATTACATTTAAAGGTTTCCCTAGTTGTAGATATCTACTACATTTTCTAGACGAAGAAATCACGTAAACACATCATACTCTTATTCTGTGGAGGTTATACAGTATATGCCAATTGAATGCAAGGCATTTTTACCACTACATATGTGTTTATGGAAAACTATAACATTGTTTTGTAGGTCCGTGAGGATGGAATTCTTAATAATTTCAATGACTGGTAAGCTAATGAGCATTGTCCTCAAGATAGTTTAAGCTTTGTGCATCCAAATTAATGTGATGTTAGAATTCAAGAACTATTTCAGCTAGACGTGGACAAGGAATTTCCACTCACCTTGTACCAACCGATACATCACAATCTTCTAGAACTGTTCTATAGAAGTCTCTTTGTCCATAAAGATCACTACAATTCTCAGGAATACAACAATAGGAAGTTAGCATATAAGTTCACAAATTCAAGAATGGGTCCTTGATTAGTTGGATTTGGTTATCTATGTTAGAGACAACTATAAGCATTAAACTAGATGGTCAAGAAAGAAAAAAGAACAAAAAATACAATAGCAATAATCAGAAACTCACGCCAAGTCTTCTAATGTTTGATCTTTGGTAATATCCTTTCCCTCAGGAATCTCGATAAAAGAATGATGATTGATCATCTCCTTCAAGTATTTTTGTATACTTTATGCTATTATCCCATAAAAGGCTCTGCAAATATGAACGGTGATAAAGTTTAAGGCTAAAAATTGAAAATTACATATCAAGCAAGATACATGGGCATTCTAAAAATACCCTGACTAATAGTTATGTTAATTAATTAAAAATAAAATAAATAAAATCTAGAAATAAATTTGATCATAGGAAGCAATGCAAAATAAAAATATGGAAAGAAAAACAAACTGAAACATTATGGTTTCATAAATTTGGTGGTTTTCAAGAAACTAAACTATGCTTAAGAGAAACAATTAAAAAATAACTTTAAAAAAGTATCCAATACCTGATTGAAAAAGATTTACTCAAGATGGACTGATTTCTTACAAGCTGCAACAAATTGATAAAAGAAAGATTGCATTCAAGACTCAATATGGAAAAATATTATATCAGCTACAATCATAGACATGCTGACAAACTTGAGTAGTCTTCATGAGCATAGAAATAAAGCACACAGTAGGAAGCATAGAGGATACCAATGATCCTTCACTATATTCATTCTCTGAAACAATTCATTTTCAAAAATATGAAATTGCTGCACATGATATGAAAACACAACTTTAAAGATAAATACAGAAGGACAAAAATAGAAAGCTAAAAATAAACATGATGAGCACCAAGGACAATTTTTATTAAAATTACAAGCTTTTCCTAAAACTAAATACTCTAAGAAAAAACCAAGATCCAAGAAACAAACCAGTTCATAACTAGCTTCAACAATAACAAGGAATCACTAAGTAAGAGCTTCCCTTCCTAAACATAGGAGTTGCTAAAAAATTCTACCCTAACAAAGTGATAAATAGAAAAGTGAACTCACAGTAACCAGTTTTATTGAAAAACTGCTGCTAACATGATTAGCAAGTATGTTCCTGAATGAGGATATCTGTATAAAATTCACCTACATTTGATCTTCTCTTATATATAAACACACACCTTCTTTCCATTCATCTCACTACAGATGAATTTTATAGAATTGATATTTCTCATTCATGACTGAAAGGTGGGTCAATGATGAGAGATATCTATTATATCAATTTTACAACTTCTACCAAATTTACAACTTCTCCTATGTAATAAATACACACCTTCCATCTATGAATGATGGGTATGCACTCTATAGAATTCACTTATACTTGGACTTCTCCACTGTCATTCTTATTAGATATATATTTCTTTAAAACATAAGACTAGATTTTCCAGCTAATCATACTAATGCATGTTATCTGCATTTCATTTTACTGTACTATAATGACACAGTTGTTAGGAGGGAGATTAGTTACAAGCATAGTTTTGTATGTATCAGTTTTATGTAGATGGATGGTAAGCTTACATCAGGTATAGCAATTTTCTCTATTAATGTGTTTCCTTGAAGCACATTTTACGGGGTATACAAATATATTATTTTTCATGTGTTGCTACAGGATAAGGTTTTATGCACAGATATGTTTACTATCATTTAGTTTTAGCTGTTGAAGTCAGATGTTAAGCTTACATAACCCAAAAGAAGAAGAAAAAAATCTGTGCAATTGTCACAGGAAAGTTTTCATACAGAGATTTTCTAGTTTTTATATTTCAATGCTTGGATGCCAAAATACATTACTATGAGCATTTTATTTTATAGCATATAATCATGATTGAGATGGCAAGAGTGTAAACAAAAATATCGCCACTTGCATTTAAATGTAAAAATTATGTATTGTTAAGAAACAATATTTTGAAGTGCAGGCATTGTATTGGGAAGATTGTAAGTAAAGAAAGTCTTTCTAATATATTATTTTATTCCAATAGTTATATGTTGAATCTTTTAACTATTAGGTTGTCATCTGCTACTTCATTTATTGTATAGTGATGGTAAGGTTGTAAGTCAAGATTTCCAGCAGCCTTTGTCCCTTTTATTGCTTAACGAGTAGACTTGAATTACATTGCAATACAGAAGTTGTCAGACTATATATTGTATTAGGTACCACTTTTTTATTGTAATGTGTATTAAAAATGGGTATATAGGAAGATTTTCAATAGCATCTAGGGTTGTAAGTGGAGACAATGCCAGAAGCTCCTGGTATTTTAATCCTATTTTATTCGGGATGGTCCAATCATTATAGCAAGTTATGGGCAGAATTGATATTTTTTCCTAACAACCATTTTCATAGGAAGGGCGTAGGTAGAAATAGCTTTCATCAACTTAAGAAATGATTGTTGTTTAAGATTAGATTCAGACTGGGTCTGTGTATTTACCTTAGCTTCTCATTAATGTGATTTCTATTTTATCTTATTAGTCCCTGCCGATAAGGCAGGAGACTAAAGTTTTCATGTGTCCTTTTTTCAATTAATCTTCCCTTAAAAATCAGGCCAGAAACTTTTAACCTATGGTTTTGATCATTTCTTTATATTAGTTAACTCTCCACTTGGTTATTTCCATTTTCTGATTGGGTGGAGCTATTTTTACCGGTAGTCTTTTTCTAATCAATTAACAAAATTGGTGAAAAATTGCATGTGGTTTGCAGGTGGCATTTATAAAACGGATCAGTCCTCGTCTATGCTTCCACATTTCACTTGCATGCAGAGACAAGTGGGAGATAATGACTTCATTTCATTTTACTTGATGAAATGCCTGAATGAACTGTAGTTTCTTGGAACGCTATGATTGCTGGTGAGAAATCTAATGGTAGTGCATTCTATTCTGGTTCACGGTATGTCTTTTCCATTCTCTAACACCCCTTAACCGAGCAGTGAGTGGCCTCCTAATAATGATGTTGTCCCTAATTCTCATTGGACATTGAAGCCCTGAGAGGAAGTTCAGGGCACATAGATTGGAATCGCCTAGAGCTTTGCTCAGGTAATTGTTCACCTTTCCTAAAATTACACTTCTTTGTGTTGAATTTTTAACTTTTGTAGTAGAAAGAGCTATGTCTTAGTTCCACACCTAGTTCTTAGTCTCAGAGCGATTTCTATATTTAGGAGTTTGGACTTACTTGGATGATGTAGCTTTAGACTGAAAATGGATGTAGCGATTTGTGAAGATGTGAAGCAGTGGTCTCAAGTAGAATTGCAGACATTCAACCCATTTTCAACTCACCAATTTGTAATTAATCATCATTTTGTAAACTATGCCAGTATCTTAAGGCTATGCTCTGAAGGCGATTTTTTTATTAAATTGATTTATCTCTTATTTCTGCTTTTCTTTGATTGGTCTTTAGTATTTTTTCTAGGGTTTTTGTAAATTTAAATTAAAATTTGAACAAATGAGCTTCAAACGTGCCTCCACGTCCTAGTCTTTGCTTCCATAATTTGCATGCATATCCACACATTCTTTGTTTGTAACCTTTAAAACCTTTAACAAATTCTCTTCAACACCGAGATTTACAGGTAGAATCCAACTCTTATGCGTGCACTCCAAAGTTTGGTTCTTTATAATCAAGAAATCCAAAAGCTCTGAGCAGTTTATGACACCACCCGTAGCCACATTCTTGCCTTTCTTCACTGTAACCATGCATACTTTTCCTATTGTAGAAATGTTTAACAAGTCTTCAGATGTAGATACTTGAAATTTTCTATATAATGTCTCATTAGCTCTTAGTCAGATGTGATTACAGTTATAACGATCCATACTCCTCTACCCAGGTGTTGGTATGGACCCGAGCTAGGTCCTATGTGCATAAACTCTGATGCAGTAGCATTATCAACCACCATAATAGTGCATAAAATCATTGCACTCAACAAATTCTGTTGTGGTATTAATTTTAGCTTGTCTTCTAAATCATTTTCTTGGGCATTAATTTGAATGAATGTACCATCACCGATGCAATTGAAAAATAAATGTTTTCCTAGAGCTAATTTGGCTTCATCCATTGCTCTCCCAATTGTAGCAATATACTCTAGAGGCACCCTCTAATATGAAAATGAAAAATATATGTCTAAGAAAAGCTAACAGTGAATAGTTTTTTTTACTGAGAGAAAGAATTACAGGTCTTCTTAAGTCCCAAAATAGAGCACTTTTAATTATGATCTTAATATTATTAAAAATATTCTAGAATTTAATCTACTTTCAAGCAGAAAAAAGAAAACAAAAACTAACATACATATGAAAAAGGAAAAAATCTTTCGATATGACATGATGTGAGAATTGAAAACCTGTAAACTCTGAGTTATAACTCCATTGCTACACTGCAAAAGTTTTATATTTTTCAATTCAGGAAACTCTACAATACCATATATATCCTGGAACTTAATGGTAAGTTTTTCAAGACATGCAAGATTTGGCAGCTTTTAAGAAACACTACGGTTTCAGGGTTGAAATTAAAAGATTTTTTCATATTCACAAGTGTCAAAATTTGGATTAATTTCTTGAACATTTGCATCTCTATCATTACTGGATTTAATGTGACAATTATATCAAAACAAGTCTATTTTACTACAGCCAGGATAAATGTATCCCAGGAGTCCATTTGTAGGAAACAACTCTGTTCTTGTCCAACAGAACCCTAAACGAATGTGACTGTCGGATTAGAACAGAGGGATCATGGAAGTAAGCCCAATACATCATCCAAAACTCTAGTACTAATCATAAGATTCAATTGGAAATACTTATCTAACAGAACACTAAACTAATGTGGTAGCTGGATAGGCACAAGAGGAGTATGGAAGCAAGCCCAATACATGATCCACATCTCTAGTACTAATAGCCTATCATCATATTTAATCGACAATACTTGAGGGCTTGTTACCAACTAATCAAATAAACTTAGATCTGGATAATTAATCAAGCATTATAAGTGATTAGTAGATTACTTTTTACCAGGATGCAGAACATGATCAAACTTGAAATAGAAACAGCCCCAGAGTCTACTATTAAATATGCTTGACTGTAGGATATGGTTTTTGACAATTTCCAATAGGTGCATTGGAAGACATTGACCTGTTTGATTTAGAAAGCTACAAAACAAGAAGATTCATCTATTCTTAAGGAAATATAATATATATCTCTATCTTGATCTTTAATCCAAGGATGAAAGAACTAATGTAATCCTGCTTCAATTCTCAGAATATATAGAGATTTCCACTAGAAAACCCTAGGTAGTCAAACCATTTAAGTGATTATAGTGAAATCTATGACATTTATAGCATATGTATCAGAGGGATGAATGTACAAAACCTTCTGTAGACACATGCCTAATAAGTAGGAGGATGTCATAACAGTTTCCCTAGGAAATTTGTTACCTCAAAACAACATATAACAAAATATCCTTTCAACAAGGGCATCTTCATGATTATTGTACCTAAGGGGGAGGGCATGCTTCTCAACACCCCCAAAAAAAATAGAATAATTACCACTATAGTGGTATTTCAATAGTTATTAATAACACAAGCTGTATGATACAACTTAAGATTACTTTTTTGTCCCTGATAAGTGCATATTTACTGAGTTACACTTGCGACTAACAGCTTTTGGAACAACTAAGTAATACATGTAAAATCATTTTGAAATGTAGGAATCAACACCTGTCCTTCCTTCAAAGTTATTAGCCGATAGGCTATATTACGTGAGGTTTCACGTAAAACCAGTCTGACGCTAAGAAACCAGAAATCTGCACAATAAAGTGGTTTTCTATTTTCTTTGGTAGTTTGACATAACCGGTGCATTCACACTGTCCGTCTGACGCTGAAAACTACTCACCGCAGCGGTATACTGTCTTTTTCCTTGATGGTTTTAATTTACACAATACGGCCTTGGTATACAGCTTGATAGTGCAGAGGAAATGGCGTCTACTCTTGAGAAAAGCATTCTCCGTCTTTGCTCTCGTCGGACTGATCATTCCCATGGTCGGAAGACTGAGAAGAGGATGAAATGGTGGTCAGGCACTGTTGTTGTAGACGAGAAGGGCAAAATGGACCAAAAGAGAAAGCGGCAGCGCTGCCCTTTGATGACAATCCGCGCCTGTTAAGATTGGAATCCTCCAAACACTGAGAAAATCTAGTCTCTGAGACTGAACAAACCTTATTGTCGGTTTGTTCTGAAGCTCTGTGTGAATCAGTTGTGCTCCATTTCCTCCATCCTCCATTGGATCCAAGCGTCAGGTTGGTGGGCACTCGTGGAGCAGACACCATCGTGTTAGGCACAGGAACAGGCACGAACGAGCCTTGGCGCTCGCGTGGATAGTGCGTAACAGGATTGTAGATTTCCCCGTCTGCATTAAGATCTAAGCGGGGCTACAGAGGCGTTAGAATTGTCCTGTTCTTCGTGGGAGCTTCCGAATAGTCTACGTTTAATGGAGGGCTTCTCTTTGTTTTGGGGGCAGCTATTGTGCTTGTATAGAAGACATAAAACTAGTCCTACCAGACTAACTCTTTTTCCAGCTTTCATGATCTGGTGCACAGTAGACGAAGTATTGTCCTCAGCGTTGCCCCCATGCCTCTTTTTAGAAATTAATCTGAAAATGGCGAAAATGTTTATTGATTTCTACTAATTTCTGTTGGTGTTGATCTCAATCAATGAAAGACAACTTTTTTTCTCGACTCCCGAAGACTCTTGTTTGTTAATAAAAATCGTTATCATATTTGGCTTGTCGAATAATTTCAGCACCTCCAACTTGGGCTCCATTAATGAAAATGAGGAGAAAGATGATTTCGTGCAAGAAATAAATTCTAATTGTAAAAAATCTGACGACAGCATAGTGGCTCTATAAACAACTAAAATGGCAAATTGAATTATACCCATGTCAATCAATTGTCAGAAGCATGCCGATCGGTAATGAGGGAGGCCACAGACACCAAAATGCACTCATAACGCCTCCATTACATGCCTCTCTTCTGCGAAACATTGACATCTCTCTTATTTATAACACAAACTTATACATTGACATCACTTAAACATGTTTTTCTCATTACACACGATTTGCAAAGACCAAAGAATTAATAATGTAATCTGTAACACCAAAAAAATATCAGTAGGTTTTGAAAATTTACGGGTTCCAGTCGTAGTAAGTACTAATTTTGTTTCAGTGAATGGCTGAGAAGGCCTCAGATAGGTTTCCTTGGGATGATGTTGCTTTTCATAATAAGTACTACTGTTACTCGGATCTGTTAGGGATTCTACTTTGAAGATTGAGGATTTGATCCAGGGTCTCGTGCCTTCTGAATGTGGGGCTTTTGGATGAAGTATGACAAGCAATGTTTTGTTGACTACACCCAAATTTTCTTTTGTGTTATAAATAATAGAGATGTCAAGTCTATTTACATTTTGGGGTATTTTAAGATTGCGGCCATCAAGATTTAATAACCTTGACTCTGAGTGACCCTTTGTACAATTTCACGCATTCAAGTCAATGCTCAGATGATTAGGGAAAATTCTCTTGTTGGGTACACAAAAGTGGGACTATTGGGCATCTACCTTTGGCAGGGTTGGGCAATTCTATTATAAATAAGTGCCTCCTTGGATCAATGGATAGCCTAGAACCTGGCTTACAACAACAAGGGAAGTTATTTTTATTTTGTGCCTCTCCATCTCAAAATTGAAAACCTTCGTTTGTGAAATTATTATAGATTTGAGATGATAGTCAAGTATCCAAGTATAATAGACAACTTTGGAGATAATGTACCGATATTGTTGAGTTTGAGGAAAGCAAAGCTTTGCAAATTTTGTATGTTCTTCTTTAGTTTGCTAGTATTGTGATAATGGTAGTAGAAATGGTTACTTTTGGTTCATAAACTTGTAAACACAGATAGGAACAACTATTGTTTAGGAGTGATATGAGCTCGTGTTCTGAAGTAATATTGAAAGCTCTCAACAACTCTAAAAAATATTTGATTGTCAAGTGACAGTATTGTAGTCTAGAATTCTCATAATTTCTAATTAGTCTAAATTATAGAAGTAGACTTCAAAATGCTATAGAAGAGCTCACATATCCCATGAAACCATTTTAATTCAAAAGAAGCTTCCAACATTTGTATATGCTTCTTGGCGCATATACTTGTGATTGGAGCTGTGGTATGCACTAAGAAAGACAACATGGGCTCTGGTCGAGGAGAGAGGCATAAATATGGTGACAATTTGTTAATGGTTGTTCTAATTTATTGAATTTAGAAAGTTTATCTATTTACGACATCTACTATCTTTTTCCCTCTATTTTACTAATTCATTTCTATTGAGATATTTTTTACCTAATAGAATTGATGGTGAATCCATTGTCAATTGTTCTGTTGGATTTTAAGATTAATGTCATAAGAGCTGCATTTTTTTAATGCTCACTACAGGACCTACATCATGCAAGGTCAACGTTTGAACAAGCTCACTTCAACCTAGCATGTTTGAATATGTTCACTACATTTTAACCCATGAATCTTAATGTGCATCGATAAGCTCACAAGAAATGATGCAACATCTTCGTAATCACACGACAACATTACCAAATTCCAACAATGACTTGAATAGTTTCATATACTTTCCATGTTTTTTTATTTTTATGTATATACTATGTGCTTTACATACAAGACTAACCTCATATGTTCACAACTCCATGATGTATAGGTGTAGACTTTGCATTTGATAGAGCAATTTTCCCAGGTTAATTACTAAGATTATATTTCCTCATCTACAATTTCTTCTCATAACACACATTATTTTTTATACTATGTCCTTAACATAACAACAACTATGCACTTATGATGCCATTCCACTACCTTCTTATTTCCATGTGTAGGAAAGGAAAAATGAACAAGCATAAAACTCTTCCAAGGTTCATTCCATAAATAACAAAAGTGCCTTATTATAGTTCTATTGTTGGTTCTATGCACGAAAAGATATGAAATACAATATATATTTAGTGAATATAAATAATTACGGATGCATCTAATTCAGTCCAATGTGATTTTATGATATGTACCATATCAAAGACACCTCATTATAGCTCCATTGTTGATGATATGCATGAACATATTTGAAATACTATATATTTGGTGAATATGAATATTTATGTTTGCATGAAACTTAGTCCAATATGACTTTATAGACAGTATTCATTGTTTTTCCATCAAAATGATGTTTCCACTACCTTTCACCTTCTTGTTGCTTAACAATACATGGTGCAAATACTTGCTACTTTTAAGATTTTGTAGTTATATTATTCTTCTCTACTTAAACAAAAATATTTCTTCCTAACATTGATACCGAGACTTACTATTTTGTTTGCAGATGATGAGCTCCCCCCTCAAAATTATCACACTAAATCCTTAAAAATTGAAATTAAAAAAATGCAATGCCGTAAAAGAAATCAAGCCATAAGGAAGAAATCAATATATGTCATCATGTGCAACACAAACAAAACAAAGAAGCCCAAGACACAAATATAAAAAATAGTAATAAGATAGAAACTAATCAATCAAACCATCTCATACCACAACCCGATAGTGACTTTACAATGGCTTCTAAGCAATTCCACAATAGAATAGATGTATTATCAAAATTGCAAACATGCATGATATGTAGTGAAAGATATCCTGGAATGCATACCAACACAAAAAACAATGGTCTAGTTTGTACTAGATGCTCTCGTGAAAAGGGTAGGCATAGATTCTCAACTTCTAATCATATGGACCCAGGGAAGCAACCAAACAAGTTAAAACATCTAACCCAAGTTGAAGAGATGCTCATAGCATGCATAAATCCAAAAGTGCAAGTAACCCATGCACATGGAGGACAATATAAATATCTCCCACATACAATTGGAAATTTGGATGTCGTAGTAGTTCACAGATTTCATACACATGGGAACCATTATGATTGCTTTGTGAGTAGAAGTCGTGTATGGTCTGTATTACAATATAAGATCAAATATGACCCACACTACAAGGATGTTGAAATAGATGTCGACTCTCCAGCACAACTTCCCGATACAAATACAAGCATTTCAAGCATGCTTCATACCATTAATATCAAGAATGAACATATTGTAGAACTGAACACTCTATCTTTGAGTGTTGAAGATCAATTTGAAAATGAAGTGGCAAACTCATCATTGTTTATAGCTAAATTACCAAATAGATGTCATGAAATAGACACCATGAAATAGAAATCATCAAAGAAACCTTGCAAATAACAAATGAACATGACACACTCATTCCTTGGCCAGAACTTGACACATCTAAAATAAATGAATATAATAATGGGGGTCTTTTAGACATGGCTTTTCCCACACTCTTCCCAAATGGTATTGCATTACAATTACAACCATATTATAGCCAAGTTGAGATGCATGAATATGTGGTGCACTTGATGAGATTTCAGGATAATAGATTCAGATGCCATCCAAGTTTTTGATATTTTGCTTTGAATCTTATGATGCGACATGCGACATTGTAGCCAAGGAATTTCCTCTATTTTTGTGAAAAAAAACTACAGAGGATTGTATACCCACAACCATTGACAGTCTTCGCCTCCACTTACAAAAATTTCCCAACACACAGTTAGGTAAGAATTGATGCATTTTGTATCTTCTTTAAGGGGAACTTGCTCATATTAGAACACACATCATAGTGAGATTTCAAACATGATCAACTAGATAGGATCCCCTACACTTTTCTTCACGTTGAGCGCAACAAATACTAAATGGCTAGATTTACAACAACTATTTTCAAAGGGCATTCCATCTAGAATGAAGACAAACAAAGCCCAAACAAATAAAATTATTGATAGACCACATACTACATCCCTATATTTGCATCAATATTCACAATATTTTGTGAGGAAATAATAGATAATTTCTTATATGCAACTAATTATGATTATAGATATAAATGGAAACATCGAGGATCAGCATGCATACATGGATTCATTTGGCTTCCCAATGCACTGAACATGGACAAACTTAACTAGGAGAAGCATGTTTCTATGGAAAGAGAAAAGTCATTCTTTGACAAATATGCAAGTGCATGGAATCCTCATATTCAATCTGAAAGAAAAAATATACGACATCATTTATCACATGAAGATCCTTGCTTGTTGAATACACCAAAGATATTCTCTAGAGATACACTTGATGACTATGAAGATTTAATCAATTGCATCCAAAGGCATACACAATGTACTGAAGAAGCATGCCTACACAAATGAGGTCAAGAATTAGAGTGTTGCTACAAAGCTCCTTGGACTGAATGTGCTAACTCTTCACTATCTTGTGATGACTTTGGAAAAAAAAACATATACCCCTACACGAAATGATGATAGGTTAAACACACACAACCCAAAAATGATATCGATGTGGAGAACTAATATGGATTGTCAACCAATTGTATCAAAATAAATTGTTCTTAAATATATTGCAAAATGTGCATCTAAGACATAAAGGAAATCAAAGAGTTGTCTTGATATGCTAACAGGAATATGCAAACAACAGGAACCAGAAGACCAAGCAGTAACAACATATCACAAATTTATGGCTGAGATCATTGTAGATTGTGATATAGGTGCACAAGAGACATGCCATATGCCTGAGATAAATTGCCACTAGTTGTTTGTAGTCGTTCATTTATGACTATAAATGTTGGAAGAAAAGTAC
This sequence comes from Chamaecyparis obtusa, assembly GCA_027943335.1. Classification (NCBI taxonomy): domain Eukaryota; kingdom Viridiplantae; phylum Streptophyta; class Pinopsida; order Cupressales; family Cupressaceae; genus Chamaecyparis; species Chamaecyparis obtusa. The sequence goes on along the minus strand of BSBK01002602.1, from coordinate 730,986 downwards.
TCCACCGCATTAGAAGAAAACCATATGAAAATGTATTGCAATTGAACTATCTATACTCCTACTTATAAAAACCCTCTGATACGGAAGTGGTAACATTAATTGAATTTGCTAGATCCTTCTCATTTTTGTCCAATTGTAAAGAGTGCAAGTGGAATTTGGGAAACAAAATGCAATAATCAGTGTCTTTCCTCGATTCTATACTATACTAGATGAGGATTCTAAACATTTTGAAATATTTTGTTGGAGTGAGCTACTTCTATACAAGCATTTTTGAACTATTTCTACAGATATTGGTTCAACTAAAGATAAGATTTTTGCAAATTGGAAGCAACTCAATGTTCAAAAATACCATTTCTGGCATATTGAGATCGCCTCAATCATATAGAGCTTAACCATGAATATACTATCTTGATCTTTAATCCAAGGATGAAAGAACTAATGTAATCCTACTTCAATTCTCAGAATATACAGAGATTTCCACTAGAAAACCCTAGGTAGTCAAACCATTTAAGTGATTATAGTGAAATCTATGACATTTATAGCATATGTATCACAGGGATGAATGTACAAAACCTTCTGTAGACACATGCCTAATAAGTAGGAGGATGTTAATTTTGTGCATAACAACTTCCCTAGGAAATTTGTTGCCTCAAAACAACATATAACAAAATATCCTTTCAAAAGGGCATCTTCATGATTATTGTACCTAAGGGGGAGGGCATGCTTCTCAACACCCCCAAAGAAAATAGAATAATTACCACTATAGTGGTATTTCAATAGTTATTAATAACACAAGCTGTATGATACAGCTTAAGATTACTTTTTTATCCCTGATAAGTGCAGATTTACTGAGTTACACTTGCGACTAACAAATTTTGGAACAACTAAGTAATACATGTAAAATCATTTTGAAATGTAGGAATCAACACATGTCCTTCCTTCAAAGTTATATATAGACAAGAAAAGAATACCTCATATGACATTTTAGACACGCTCTGACTGCTGTAATCAGGGTTTCTTGAGTTTATAGTAGAATCCTCCAAGCACAACGAAAGAGCTAAAGGTTTTCACAAAGAAACAACATAAAGCATAAAATATATATTAGAAAAATGAGTGGAAACTAAATAGAATATAATTACATAAATAAAGAACTCCAATTGGAAGCATTATATTCAAGCACAAAAATTCCACCTATGCACATGTCTCAAATTTGACAGAATTATTACATGACAAGTCACTGAAAGTAGCTTACATAATGCCATTTCAAGTTCAAAATCATCACAAATTTCATCTGTTTGTCTCATTGCATAGAAGGAAAGTTCATCTTCATAATAATTATCCTCCTATAAATGATGTGCATAATTATTTTGATGATTTATGTGAGTTCATCTCGTGTTGCTAGATCTTGGTACTGTTGGCAATGTAGAAGTAGAGTCATCCTCTCCATCAGTAATGTATTGGCCCCACCTTTGTTGATCAATTCTTCTTTTTCCTATTGCTACTCTTCTTCTATGAGCTGCTTTACCATCAAGGTCATGCCCATTAGAATATTTTCTATAGCATAAATAATGTAATCAGTCAAGCACTTATGATGCACCAGTTCTAAAAGTAGGCCACTTTTTTTTTTATCTTGCTACCATACATTTACTAAGGAAAACTATAAGGTAGATGCCAAGAATACAAAATATGAAACATAAAAACATGATACATATACTCTATATCTGGATGGTTATTGTAGAAATTGATGAAATATTAGATTCAACTCCAAGATCCAGCTGCATGCACAATACCTGTCACAAAGAATGAAGCAAAAATATGGAAAAAGCAAAACCCTCTTGTGCTAAAAAATGTCAGAGCTCAAATTGTATTTAGAGAGAATGAAAGAAATAATTACAAAAGCGGCTTATAAGGACAGAAACCCTAAAGCCCAAAAAGCTAGGTTGTGCAATAATAATTAATAGAAATATTAATTATTATGCACCTAAAAGAGATAGCTTAAGTGAAAAAGAATAATAGAGGACTTAAGTAATTAAACCGAAATGATTTAATTATAAATTCAAATATATCTGTTACTCTAACACCCCCCCTTAAGCATAGCTCAGGAGGAAGCTAACCTAGCATAGCTAAGAAAGCAAAAAAATAAAGGGTCCCGGCAACAAGGCCTGATCAAGTACCCAGTACAAGGAAATCTCTATAAATCGGAGTAAAGGAGAAAACCCAGTGGGAAAAACTCCTCTCCAAAAAGAGATGTCAGAGCAAGCAAAGACAAAAAGAATGACTTCAAGAGACTCTCTCAAAGCCATAAGTACAATGCGTGCTGCCAACCCCCCCCGTGAGAGAGGGTCGAGGCTCCAAAGCCCCCCCAGAATGAAAGAACCCCTGGATCAATGAACAAACCACTATGACTCCAATGCAGAGGAGTGAAAGTCAGTGGACACTGTAGAGGAAACCTCGAAAGATGAGGTTGAGGTGTCACTAGAAGGCCGAGCTGATGCTCAAAGGAGCAGACACAAGGATCCTGAAAGGGAATCCCCAATGTAAGTGGTATGACAGGCGTGCTGACACTGTCATCAAAGAGGAGATGAATGTCCTTTGTAGAATCCTCAACAACTGCACCTGGTGGCTCAATGAATGGAGCTGGAGGATCAGGCAGTGTTAAAGAAGAACCTTGCTGATAGAAAAGAGCTCAATAGGAGGTGGCATGGCAGTCACAACAGTAGTCTCAGGAACCACATAGGGGTTCAAGCGACCTGACTATACCACATGATGCTCTCTCAAAGGAGGAGAGTCATGCTCTGGAAAAGGTGGACCAAAGTGTGAAAAGGAGTAGAGACGGGTGGAATGATCAACTGTCCCTGTAGCAACAATACCTCCTGTCATACTATCCCGGATGAAAACTGAATCTGGAGTGAACTCAACTATCTTCCCTGACCCACTATGAGTAATCTGATAAACCGAGAGAAGGTTTGTAGAAAGAGATGGAACATACAACACATCATTGAATGTGCCATCCTGAATGCATACAGTGCCTTTCCCACAGACTGTCATAACAATGTTATTCCCAATGATAATATGGGGAATAAGAGAATCTTCAAAAGAAGAGAAGATCTCCCGAGAAGATGCCATATGGTGAGAAGCACCTGAATCTAGTATCCAAGGGACCTGTGAAGGGGATGCAACAGAAGCGCGTAATGCATGACCCTTTCCAAGATCTTGTCCAACTGTAGAATAGATAGAGGAAGACTAATAAGTAGACCCCTGTGAGCCAGAAGAGGATGGAGAGGAAAGATTGCTCTTCTGAAGAAGAGCTTGCAAATCCGCTATTTTTTTCTCGTAACCATCAAACTTCTTCTGATAGCAAAGTGACTCATCATGTGTTCCCTTCTAACAATAGGAACATGTAGGGCTCTCAGTCTTCTATTTCTCCTTCTTAGAAGAAGATGGTGGGCTAGTAGAGTGTTGAGAAGAGGAATCAGATATCTGCTTTGGCTTCTACTTATGAGAATCCTGAGGTGTCTTGGCAAGCAATGCCTGTGACTGTGAACTTGCAAGTGAATCCATCTGAGTGATCTTGGACTGTTCACGAGTCAACCTATCACAGAAAGTCTCAAAAGAGGGCATAACATGTCTAGTACCCAAAGCATCCATAGTGGAGTAGAAAGTGGAAGAAAAGATCTGATACTATCCTTGCAACTTTGAGAGTATCAGATAGATACACTCATTATCTGTCTTGATTTTCCCACATCCCTGCAAAACTATACGCAGAGACTTGAACTTCATCAATAAGTCCTCTATAGTGGGGAAATCAGAAGGAGTCAAAGAGGTCAACTTTGCATCAAGCTGAAGCTTCCAGAATTCATTCACTATACCAAACAAGGTTGAAAACTTGCCCCAAATAGCCCTAGGAGTGGTCAAACCTTCCAAGTGAAATAGGAGACTATCGGAGATGTTCAGTGCAATCAAACTCATGGCTTCATCCATTTTGTTTCTATGCTGAAGAATCTCAAAGGGACGCTGCAGGATAGGTTGGTTCTCATCCAGACATGACCATAAGCCACATGACATAAGAAGCCTGATCATGTGTGCTTTCCAGGTGTGATAATTGTGTGGTGTCAACTGGGCCACAAAGGGGTCCAACATTGAGAGAAGAATAAGACGGAAGCAGAAGGGTCTTTTCTGAAGTAAATTACAGAAAGGAAATTGCACCCCCCCACAATATATAATTCTATCCCCCGTACAGCAAATGAACAATTACTGAAAGCACAAAAACAAGTGAAAAACCTGAGTTCTAGATGCAGAGGAGGAAAATGAAGCCTCAACTTTGATGCCAAAAATAGGTACTCAAAAAGCAAAATCTAAAGATGAGATCATCATGGTTGGATCCGGCTTGAAAAGAGCTTTCCAATGATATATAATACTTGCATTTTTTAGTCCATTTGCTCAAGTTACGAGCAAAAACCCGATAGGACTCCCAAATGGCAAGCTTACTAAAAAAAACCAGTCACAAGCATAATTTTGACAGCCGTTTGACCGTCACCAGCCTGTCATTGACATCAGCATGACATCATCACCAAAAAAATAATTGATCACAAAAAAATCACCGTGAAGGTGACATCACCTGCCGAAAAGGTGACGTCACAAGGGTTGGCAGACCACAGGCAGTGCTGCCGGTGGAGGTGGTGACCGGGCTGAGCGGTGGTGGCCAGACGGCAGCGGCAGTGGTAGCGGCGGTGGCGCTAGGTGGCGGTGGTGCGTCGGTGGGGAACTGGTGGCGCGCTGATGGCTGGCGGCGTGTGGGTGGCGCGTGAGCTGAGTGCTGGTGGCGCATTTTGCTTTGAACTGACTGTGTTAAAAAATAATGCAAAAAATGTGTTTTTTTTAAAAAAAATTATTTTTTGCATTGTTTTGTGTGTCGTACGACCCTGGGAGGCTAAAATTTTTTTGCCAGATGCTCCGGAGGCCAAATAGGTCAAGTTTTATATGGATTTTGGGTATTTTGGGCCTTTTGGACGTAATCGTGAGGTCAATTTTTGCCCAAAGTGCTCCAAAAAATTGCAACCCCCTAGATCCAATATAAAAAATAGTAGAAAACCCTAGAAAGAAAGGGCTTGATCCACAGCTTTAGCAAACTTCAAACAAGCTGCAGTAGAATGGCTCTGATACCATGTAGAAACTGATGAAATATCAGATTCAACTCCAAGATCCAGCTGGATGCACAATACCTATCACAAAGAATGAAGCAAAAATATGGAAAAATCAAAACCCTCTTGTGCTCAAAAATGTCAGAGCTCAAATTGTATTTAGAGAGAATGAAAGAAATAATTACAAAAGCGGCTTATAAGGACAGAAACCCTAAAGCCCAAAAAGCTAGGTTGTGCAATAATAATTAATAGAAATATTAATTATTATGCACCTAAAAGAGATAGCTTAAGTGAAAAAGAATAATAGAGAACTTAAGTTTTTAAACCAAAATGATTTAATTATAAAGTCAAATATATCTATTACTCTAACAGTTATCACCTTATATCTGCTACAAAGTTCATGAGTTGTTCAAAGAAAATAGCAAATGTACTAATAGAGAGAAATGCTTATTACAATTAACTATTAAGGAAACAAACATATTATTTTCCAGAATCAATACTCATCAATACATTTAAAACCTTACGAATCAAAGGTTATGCAACAGTCTTTAAGTCGATCAGTGTAGTGAACTATTGTATACTAATACAGATCTACGTAAAAACAAAAAAATGTAGCAGCACATGTCAATTCCTAAATAATCAAGAAAACCAGTGAAAACTCATTTGGCATATAATCTACCCTTATTTGATTAACAATATTATCAAAGCATAGGCTTTTTAGAAACCATTTTTGAAAATTTTATATCAGAAAAGATATCAAGCTAGCAATGCCTTGCACTGATCAACAAGAAGGGTACAGTAGCATGCAGGTTAACTGTAACTGAATGCCCCATACAAGTGCAAGCAGAGACCTATTTGGCCAATATTTTCATCCACTCAAATCTGAAACTTTAAGATGGCTTCCAGAGGAAGAAGCCAACTCTGCAATGAAATATAGGGTACCCATTATTGATGATGAATGTGAGGGGGGAGTTTCTCACAACCTAAAGACACTTGAATTGCTTCCTCTGTATTAACTTTATAGAAGATATGTGAACCAACATTGTATTTTGATATTTGATTTTCATTTCGCGTGTTGTACCAAATATTCTTAGAGATTCTACATCTACAACATTCAAGTTAAGGAGCCAACCCACAAGCAGCTGAACCATTAATAGTACAAGGCCACTTTGCCTGCCCAACCACGAAGCCAATATGTTGACAGATAATTGTCCCAAAATAGGACATACATCACAAAAATCCAATCATACTAGACACATACAGGACACAAAATCAATTACAAATAATATCAATTGATGCAGCCCTTGATAGAGTACATTGCTTTTGAATTGACTCATTCAACTTCAAAGTTGGTGATTGCTTATTTGACACCGGTCATGTTCTACTTCACTATCAATACACATCTAACGAACTTCATAATGGTCTTGTCAACCATTTTCTCACTGCCTTCACAATGGTCATGCTGAAGATGCAAATTGTTTTGAACATGAGCTGCACACATCAATACTTTATGATTTGCATAGGGTGCATGACCAAATCACCTATTTGCATAGGATGAAGATTTCAGCAATAGAATTCAATACACATGGTGAGGTTGGACTCTAGGGTGATGTATTTTGTGCATGATGGTTAGCATGTTGGTTGAACATCCCCATATGCATATGGTCTTCTACACAAAAAAAAACCATATTTGCATTTCAACAAAGATGCACCTCATTCTGTAATATCGATACTTTTTCATGTTGCTAATCCAACGACTAGACACTATGAGCCCATCTTCTAAAAAAAACCACATACAATGCATTAAAAAATATGCATCTACAACTACCAATTATGGCATGCAATGTAGCCAACACCTGGGACACGATTACATAATCATTTGAAGCAGTTGGCCTCAAACAATTTCCTGCCTTTGCTACTCCTTGTGGTGAAAGCATGTTTTCTGCCATAGGTGTCTTATCTTGATAATTGGTTTGATGCAATAGAAATAAGATTATTTATGGCTCAATCATTGGCTAATGCATTGAAAATGCAAAACAAATTTGCATTGGCATGTTTTAAAAGGTTTACACAAACTAGTACGGTACAAAGCAATATTCTCTTAGAATTGCAACTACTAATATCTAAGATTGGAATACCATATGTTGAAAGCAGCCTTGAGGGTTCTGAATTCTTCTTATTATGGCTTTCATACACATTTTATGTATCTATACATGTATGGCAAGCAACTCCACCACACAAAGTTGACATATTTTGCAATTGTAAAAAATCAAGCAAAATCATCAACTTAATTTGCTTCAAAAACATTTGTGGTCATTGTCATTATGAACCACTTGAATCAAACCACCAAATACCAAATGATATGCATAAAAAACATCCCATGTTGCTACAAGTTATGACAAATCCATGTACAACAAAAAACAAAAGCAATTCCAACACAACAAGCTCGACCAACATAGAAGTTACAAAGTTGCCAACCGTAAATATGGCTACCGTCGATCATTGTGATTATTAAAAGCATCAATATGGAATAATGATTTAATACACCCAGAGATGGCCACTATTAATTCTACTAGAACCAAAAATAGAGCAAACCAAATAACCTTATGTTCACAACCTAAGAGGAAATTTCTATTCTATAAGATAAGATCAAGTCATCATCCCAACAGAAATGTACATACAAATACACAAAACAATGCAATCACCAAATACATTAACATATACTTGCGAACCATCAATGACACACCTACACAATTATGCAATCTCTGTGAGATGTTATATTTCCATAAAGAAATTTACACAATCAACCACACATTTGTCAATGCCTTGTCTTTTCTCCCCATTGCTAGTAGTAAAAAAACAATTTCAATAGGCCAGAGCATATGCAAACGATGTATAAAATCTACTACAATTAGCAAGGTCCCTGCTTTTGCAACTTTGTGGAATATAAGGTACAATAACTGTATAGATGTTATCCATTCCTTAACTACTTTAGAAGAAAGACTTGTCTCTCTACGTATTGCTTTTGCACAAATTACGCAATTAAGATACAAAAGAGCACAATATGGTTTGTCGGATAGTTTTTAGAATACATAGGTTGTTGAACAATTTTTTATGACATACTTATTAGAAAACTCTTCTATAAAATAGAATTTTGGCTCACAAGTCATAACCTCGACTTGATCACATTCTCCCTAGTTTTCTAATCATCCATTGATAAATTAGGCAACTCTCTTGATTACTAGGTGTGGCTTTTGACAATAGCTAATGTTGAGTTCTCTAAATACACCATTAGACAATCTAGACCTTGGAATTTCACCTATCATGCTAGATATTGGTTGCACACACTTTCTCCATATCCCCCACCATAGGCAGGGACTCCAGCTATGTGCATCCCTTGTCTTATCATTGCAATTCAGTGCTACATCAAAATGTTGGGTTTTTTCTTTGTGGGTATTATTAAGGATGAAAATATAGAGTTTTTTTGGTGGGCATTAATAAGGATCAAGATTTAGGGTTTTTCAAATTTTCTTTTTGTGGGTATTAGTAAGGATCAAAATTTGGGTTTTTTCTTTTTGTGGATATTAATAGGGATCAAAATATAGGGTTTTTCTTGTAGTGGGTATTAATAAGAATCAAAACTTGGGGTTTTTATTGGTTGTGGGTATTAATAAGGATCTATAACATATCTTGTTTTGGCTTAAGTAGGAAGTTCCTGAAAGCCAAAGAGAAGATGTAGCCAACAACCTTGTTTATGAAGCCAATGTGAGGCTAAGAGATCTAGTGTATAGATGCATGGGATCTATTTCCCAATTGCAACAGCAAGCACAAAGCCTCTAGGTAGAGCTAAATGCAGTGAGAGCAGAGGTTATGAGATATAGATATAGATCAGAATAGGTAGAAGCAGCAGCTGCCATGCAACAACAACAACAACAACCTCCTCACTCACCACATGCTTCATTTCTTCCATTGCCTACAAATTCATCTCTTTATTCCCTAGGTAGTGCATTGACAAACTAAAACCCATCTCTTTGAGACATTTCATCAAATAGTTCACATGCCTTGTCTATGCTTCCACATTTTGTATCCATGACATACCTTAATGCAAATTAAGTTGATAGGTCATTCTTGAGTAGAGTCGCATCATAAATTCATGGAAGGTAGTACTTGAAAAAATTATTTGGGAACATCGATGCATCACAATTTATTTATTGTGTTTGCTCTACTTAAATAGCAACAACCTCTCTCACATTACGTAGGGAAATTACAAAGCTAATTTGAAAGCATTATGTAATTTGGCTTTATCGCTACCAATTATATTTGTTCAATGTTTCCCAAAGCCTTTTGAACAAATCCATTAGGTGTATATCCTGCAACATTATAGTCCAAGAGAACACCTCTCTTTTAGGCATTCTGTCAAACAGTTCACATGCCTTGTCTATGCTTCCACATTTTGTATCCCTTTCATACCATAATGCAAATTAAGTTGTCAGGTCATGCTTGAGTAGAGTTGTGTCATAGATTCATGGAAGGTAGTACTTGAAAACATTATCTGGGAACACCGATGCATCATAGTTTATTTATTGTGTCCACTATGCTTAAATAATTGCAATCTCTCTCACATTACGCACAGAGATTACAAAGCTAATTTGAAAGTGTTGAAGGCATTGTAGAAACCTTAAAACATAACTAAGAAAACCAAATCTAAAGCATGCCATAACACAAGAAAGCTTGCAAGTCTATCTAAGCACATATCCACAAAGGACTCTATGCACTCACTATAATCTAGGGCTTCGAATGTCAAGGAACTATAATTGGCCCTACAATTCATACAATCGGCCCTATATTTTATCATAAAATTTTTATGCTAAGAGGTATAAGTTTCTGATTTAAATTGTATATACTTTTTTTGTTAAAGATTTCAGATCATACTGTATGATCTATTAGTAAGAAGAGGAAAAATGTGATCTAAAACATCAAGCAAAAAGAATACATAGTTTAAACCAGAAGCTTATACATCTATCTTAATCCAATAGACTAAAAAATAAATGCCATGTAAATTATTATTTTCTTTTTTATAATGTTTACAGAGGAGAACCGATAAGGACATCACCAGACATGGTGCTCTAATGTTTGAGAATCTAGTATTTCAATGTCAAATTTCTTTCTCCTACCTACTTTACAAAAGGAAAAGTAGTGACTCAAGGAAATTACCATTGCTTATACATATCTAACACCACAATCTTGTCAACACCAGCATTGATAGCAGACCAGAAGCTAACATTTCCCACTCCAGTCACTTTTCCAATGGCACGAATAACAGTCTCTAAACTTTCTCTTGCCAAAAACAAATTATATTTGCACCTGATTTCTAAAATGCATAAAAAACAAATACGGGTATGCAGTAAAAGACGTCAAAATCAGATGAGTGTGCAATAAAGCATAAAATCAAATGGGCAATGAGTAAACAAAATGAAAATGCACAAAAAAAAATGGGTATCCAATTAAATGCTTAAAAATCAGTAATCTCTAAGCCAAATGCAATAAACAAATGAAATTTGATTGGACACATGCATATGTTACCTCAAAACCAAAACTTTGCAAATAAAATGCCCTTTAGAAGATGAATCTTGAAAAGTGGGTGTCCAGTAAACTACCGCATTTGTTTAAGGTCAGATTTATGTTGCATTGCAATACCAAGAGGCAATTACTTGTTTAAGTGCACGACACAGAAAGGGACAAGATTGATGTCATGTATGGAGTCATATAAGTCAGGCCAAAGAATTTGGAGTATGAAATGATAATTATAAGGAAACCGTGGCCTCCAAATTGAGCATCAAACAACAAAACACATACATATTTCAATGGATCCCAAGGCACTATTAAAGAAACTTATCAATGGTGGCCATGGTCTGTACTGAAAGCTCTCAGTAATCTTGAGACTAAAATTTATCAAACCCTCCATTCCATGGCAGCAAAAATCTAGGCAGAGAAAAGAACGAAGTGAAAATGAAAAGAAAAAATGAAATGTAGGCTGATGAGCCAAAAGAGTTTTTTTTTTACCTTTCTTTTATTTTTCATTTACTTAATGTCTTGTTCATGTTTCTAAAGTATTTTAGTTTGGATTAGGCTTAAAAGAAAATTTGTATGAAAACTTAGGAATATTTGTATTTCATGTTCTTATAATCACTTAAGAATATTTTTATGAAAACTTAGAATTTAGGTTTTGTTCTTTTTTTACATGTATTTAAATGTGAAATATTTAATAAAATGAAATTTTATAAATCATTTTATTAAATATTATTCTTAATGCAAAAATAATAGAATAATTTGGGTTATGAGTCAAGTTGATATAATTAGAGATTAAATTATATTGTAACCCTCATACAAGGAGAGACTAGGGATCGACATTCTTTTTGCAGGGTTTATAGAAGTCATATGACAGTTTTGGAGTCCTTTTTGGGTTGCACATCAGTTGTAGAGGACTTTAAGCTTACATAACTCCAGCTTGAATTCGAGTTCCATTTATCATTCATTGGCTTCATCATTATGGATGAAACATTCATGAAACTAAAAATACCAAAATGAGCAAAGAAAACCCTTTTTACTAAGGAAGCATGCAAAGTGTGGAAAAATGAATGAGAAAGATCATGACATATTTGAAGAAATCAGTGAAGGATTTTACACTTATTGATATGATAGTTGAATGTAATACTCTATTAATCACACTATAACAAGTATCAGTATCAAAATAAAATTCATCTTTTACTCAATGAGTTTATTATTTAGATTACTAGGGTAGTGGGGACATCTGATACCAAATGTTTTGTAGAAAGTATTAGAGGGAGATTTGAAAAATTAAGAAAAATGAGACCTATTGCAACACTACTTTGGACCAGTAACCGTAATTGCTATCAGAAGATCTTTGGGCAAAGATAGGGGAAGAAAGCCTTATTGTCCTTGAGTGCAAACTTTATGAAGGAATGCTTGCAGTTTGGCACAAACTCCTGCAAAATAATGAACTAAACGAGCAATATTTACAAATTATACATGATCAAAATACTTCTCGCCATTCCTCTTCCCTTGGCCGCTAAAATGCATAGCTTTTTAGCATGTCCTTTTGTCTTAGTTTTTAATTTAAGACATTTTAAATAATTTCTAATTTTTCAAATAAAATAATTTATATATTTAAGATAAAATATTAATTTTGTCTTTAAAAATTTCTTAAAATGTCATCATGTGTAGTAGTGATATATATATTTAATATTACTACTTATGTCTTACTTATTTTATCAATGATTTTATTATTTATTTTATCAATGATTTTATTACTTATTTTATCTATATTACTTTAATATTTATTTAATTACTTATTATGTCTAATAACTATATTATTAATAATTATTTCATTGTCTATTTTTAAATTAGTAATCAATTATATCTAGTTAACACTACAAAATAATTCAACTCGAATTAATTTAATAAACATCATCTAAAAAATTAATAAAATCATATTAATCATAATATTGCATAGTGACAAAATAGAAACATACTACACACTCAGTCAAATAATATATTAAAACACAAAAATTATAAAGGTTAGTCTAAGAGAGTCGTGACAAATAGATAAGACAGATGTAAGTCCTAGGAAAATTTATGAAAGAATTACATCTATGCCATGCAAAGGAAACCCAACAGAGAAATAACAAATTAAACAAAAAATTTGAAATTCCAAACTAGAAAGGAACAAATGACATGGAATGATAACTAAATACCATTATGCACTTGAAAATCTAAGGAAAAAAATCAAATCAAAGTTGCACAATTTTAGTTGTTAATTAAAGTACCCTGCAGAGCTTTAAATGTTTCCCCTCTTGATAGCTACCACAGTATAATAACCAATCTACTACCACAAATAACACTTTAAAAAACCTTGATAATGTCTATGAATTATATGTACATGAGCTATATAAATTCTAATTGCAAAACACTTAGATGAATTTTAAATATAGTTACCATTTAGAGATATTGGCAAATAGTGGCTGGAATAATGTTCGCACAATAAGTATATTGGTGAACACACATTATTGATGAAATACGACTTCGAAGAATATAAGTATATGATATCATCAAATGTTAATGTGTAAAGGAGTATTAATCATTCAATTAGTCATTTTTATTAGGGTAACTAATTATTTAGTCATTTTAGTTGTGATTTTACTCGATGACCAAATTGGTCATTTATTTAGTCATTTATATTTGTAGAACATGATCAGTTTTAGTCACATGACTAAAAAATTGGTAGAAGATGATCAGTTTTAGTCACCTGGTCATTTATTTGCCCAAATTCTACTAGTGCTATATATGTGATTGACTGTGTAATGTTTTAAGGTGGATACAAGCTTCAAAATTTTCTTGATAAGTCCATTCAGGCTCCAATTTTGAGTTTTTCCTACCCTAATAGCATTTATTACCAATGAGGAATCCCCTTCTATCTCAATTTTGTCTATATTCAGTTTCTTACATAACAATAACCCTTCTATCAGAGCTGAACATTCTGCCACATTATTCATTACTATTCCTAAAGGTAAAGCTTTCTTCACAATGAGTTTGCATGTCTAGTCATGAATAGAACATCCTATTCCTATCGGTTTTTGATTTCCTTTAGATGCCCCATCAAAGTTTAGTTTATGCCAACCTTCTTGCGGTGGCTTCCATACACAATTTATTCTTTTCTCTTCTTTATCCATTCCTTGTTGTCTCACAAAGGGAGGAATTTTCAAACCATACCATTTCTTTCTCAGTTTTTCATCCTCATGGGTAAATGTCATATCTTTCAATACACATATTTTGACTATTTACTATTTCCACTATGCATGCTTCTAATTTATTTAAGAATTGGTCCATCCCTAATTTAGTAATTTTAAAAATTATTCTATTTCTTTCCAAATTTCCCATATGAGATTTGATGGAGAAATAGTCCATATCTTCCTATACAATCCTTTGCCCCGCTTCTAGGGCCAACTCTTAAGCATGTCCTTTAGATTGTCTATAAATGCAGGGTACCATTATAATTTATTTTCTATCCATGTCCAATACTTATGAGAGAAATCACATTTTAATACTAGGTGGTCAACTGATTCACATTCTTTCTCACATAAAACACATCTTGATGGTCCTTGATAGCCTATCTTATTAAACCATTCTTTCATCAGGATTCTTTTTTGTAATGCATCCCAAGAAAACATACCTTCCTTGGGAAGATAATCTTTATTCCAACAAAAATCTATAGGTAGGTTTGTAGTATGTTTTCTTTGGCTATTTAGCACTTCATACCCATCCTTGGTGTTGTATTTATTGGAGTTGATGAGTAAACAACCCACAGATCCCAAGAACACTTGCATGAAAACACCTATCATAGAAAGAAATAGAAGAAGCAAGAAGCTATGGAGGCCTGAATGCATTGATCCATGAGAGAGGAGAAATCATTCTTGATGTGCAAAAACAAAAGTTGCAATTCAATAATGAATAATCTGTTTACAATATGTTATGAAAACAAAGGAGATGAATCCTTATAAAAGGAGATCTGAAAACCTAAAAAGGTAACCTAGGTTGCACAATAATAATTAATAAAATAATTAATTATTATATGCCTAAATTTTAGCTTAAGTAGAAAGAGATAATGAGTGACTTAATAATTAAATCAATATGATTCAATTAATAAGAAAACAACTTATTACTCTAAGAATATTCACCATTATTTGATTTAGCCCACACCACCCTATCAATCTCAGTGGATGGAGTTATTCTTTGATCTTTCAAAATTCCTTCAATAGTTCTTTTAAATTCATCAGTTAAACCCATATCATTAAAGGATTTACATTGCCAACCTAGGGAAGGGTTGTTGTCTATGAATTCCATATAATCCTTGACATAAATACCTCAACAAGTTTTAGTCAAATATATGTCTTTTCTATCAATTATGATAGAATTGAGAGGCATGTGTGCCCCTCATGAGTCTTCCCAAAGAGAGGTTTTCTACCATCCCCAATATCCTAGGTAATGTTATATGTTATTACTTTCCTACTTTCTAAAATGAAGTTTGATACCCTTGATCCCATAGGAGGGGATTTATGTCTGAAAATTCTTAATGGATCTCTGCCATCTAAATATTTGTACCTTAGTGTCTTAACCCATTTGTATTTAGGATTTTATATATTCTCAATACAAATTTATCTCCTAGCGCTAAGTTTTGTTGTTTGATATTCTTGATATTTATCCCCCCTTCCTCCTTAGGTTTACATATTTTTTCCCAAGCTATCATTGCCAATCTAGCTTTGTCATTAGATCCTTGCCAAAAGAATGTTGTTAATTTCTTGTTAATCTCGTTCTCTATACCTTTAGGTAAACTAAAACACATCATTTGATAGATTGGGATAGCAGATAAAATAGATTTAATCATAGTGGTTTTACCTACACTTGTTAACCATTTACCCTTCCACGATTCAACCTTTTTATCTAGGTTATTTAAAAATCTATCCCAGAGATTAGCTGATCTAATTCCTTTGTCTAGAGGAAGTCCAAGATATTTGCATGATAGTTTTCCAATATTAAATTCCAAAAACCTACTAATGAAATGTTGCAGTAGATCTGAAGTATTAAGGAAGAAGATTTTAGATTTCTCCTTATTTATTTGTTGTCTTGATGCCTTTGTGTATGCATTTAGTAGGTTCTTTATTGATTTGGCTTCCAAGGAATTAGAATTTCCAAAAAGTAAATTATCATCAACAAATTGTTGATGGGTGCATGGTTCTAATTCCTTAGTAACTTTAATACCTAAAATTAAGTTGTCTCTTCTAGCTTTAGTAATAGATCACCCTAGGGCTTCTTGCATAATGATGAAAAGGAAATGGGAAGGGGATCCCTTTGCCTTAGCCCTTGTATGATGTTAAAGAATCCTACAGGATTTCGTTAACCAAGACAGATATTTTTGGGCTACAAATACATTCAAAAATCAAGTTTATTGACTGTTTGGAAAATGATGAATGATTCCAATAATTTGCATAAAAATATCCATTCAACTCTATCATATGATTTTTTAATATCTAATTTAATAAGCATGCTGGGAGTATGATTTTTTTGGATAAAATGAATAACTTCTTATGCAATAATTACACCATTCAAGATAGATCTACCTAGGACAAAGCATGTTTGTTCTTTTGAGATGAGCTCAGGTAGAAGCCTTTTTATCCTATTGGCTAAGGTCTTTGTAAGTATCTTATATAGAGTATTACATAGGTATATAGGTCTATAATCATTAAAGAACTCTAGATTTGACTTCTTTGGAATTAAGGAAATAAATGTGTTATTAATCTCTTGTAGGAGTCTACCTGAATTTCGCATCCCTTCTAAAGTAGCTACAACTTCATTTCCTATAAAATTCCAATATTTATGGAAAAATAAAGTAGGAAACCCATCAAGTCTAGGAGATTTGTCTGGATGCATGTTGTTTAGGGCTACTTCCACTTCTTCTTTGGTGAATTTTTCATTGAGCATTTTGTGCTGCTCTTCTGAAATAATATGAGGAATATTAGAAAGAAAATATACTTGATGAACTCTATCAGATCCTTCTTGGTTTTTTAATATATCTTCAAAGTAGTTAACTACTTCTGAAGCTATACTATCAAGGTCTTGAATTAATGTTCCATCAAATTTCTTAATGCTTATAATCCTATTAAAACTTCATTTGGCCTTAGAACTATTATGAATTTTTTTTGTATTTCTATCTCCATCTTCTAACCATACTTCTTTTGATCTTTGTCTCCAAAAGGATTCTTCCTTTTCTAGTATATCTTCGTAATTGTGTAAAAGATCTTTGTCCTTTGTATATGTTTCTAGATCCATACCTTTCATAATGATTTCTTTGTTTAAGATTTCTAATTCTTGTTCTATTACTTTTTAAGAATCAAAGATGTTCCCAAAGTTATCTCTATTCCACTTAATAAGGCATCATTTCACATGTTTAAATTTAGCCATTAGTATGATCCTTTAAAGGTTTTTTCATTCCACCATTCCTCGATCTTAGAGATAATGTTCAACTTTCAACCACATTTTTTCAAATTTAAAAGGGTTCTTTTTAGGTATATAGTTTTCTTCAAAAATTAGGCAGATTGGATAATGCTCTGATCCTGAAGTAGCCATTATTCTTGATTTGAGTTTGAGATTGAAATTTTCCAAGTCCCCTAAAAAGAAGAATCTATCTAATTTTTCTGCTATATATACTGGATCTAATCTTTTTTTGGACTATGTAAAGGTCTCATTGTCTATGGGTATTTCCATGCCTTTGATTTGATGTATCCACTCTTTGAATTCAACCATAGTCTGAGTTGTCTTTCTAGAACCTCCCACTTTATCCTTTAGGTCTAATATGGCATTAAATTCACCCCCTAAGAAAATATCCTCTTTAGGGTATTTATTAATGAAACCCTCAATTTCAGCCCAAACAATCCTTTTTTCATGTAGGAATTTTGGGTTGTATATGGTAATAATTATAAATTCTAAATTAATTCTTAAGTTCTTAACCCTACCAGCTATCCAATGATATTTTTTGTCTATAAATTCCATGGAAAGAAATCTTTGGTTCCATATAACTGCTAGTCCTCTTGAAGCTCCATCCAAGTCTACTCCCTTCACCTCCCACTGCCCTAGAATTTTACTAAGGGACTCATATCCATCCTGTCCTAATTTGGTTTCCTAGATTAATAAAGGTCCAACTCAAGTGTAGATAAGTACATTTTAAATAGGCACCATTTATTAGGGAAATTTAGTCCCCTAACATTCCATGAAATTATTTTCACGACTCATTGGGAAGGAACTTCCCCTTCCCTGCATTCAAAATTGACATAATTTTAACTTGATTAGAAGCCTATCCATCTTTCTATCTCAACTCTTTATGAGACTTTATTCCTCTCTTGAAATATTTTTTAGCATAATCCGAAGAGGATTTCCCATCGCAAGTTATACTCAATCCTAACTTTTCTTGTAATTGAGACTCAATCTTGGGTTCTATCTTAAGTTATGTTCTATTGATTCAAGAACTTTCAGAATCAATACATCGTATGTATCTTGATTTAGACCTAGAAAATCATTAATTTCATCTAATTCCTTTTTCTCATTGCAATTAATCCTACAATTCTCTTGTACTCCTCCAATCTCTTTATTTCCCATGTTTCTTTGTGATTCTATTTGAAAGTTTATATGGCTATTGTTGAAGTTAGTCTTTGTTATGGTCATAAAAGGCTCATTACGTGCTTCATTTATTACTCCAGTCCTCATTCCTTCAAAATTTTCCTCCTCCATAAATTTCATGGTGATTATAAGATCATTTTCATCCTTATATCTTTCCTTTATCATTTGTCTTCTACATCCTATATTCTCTAAGTCTAAGGGTTTCTTCTACTCTATGTTTTCTGGAGTTTTAACTGATCTGTTATTATGAATTCTAGGTGTGCTCTTATTGAGGCATTCTACTCAAGTTTACTGCTCTCTCTGTGTTGCTAAAAAAGGTTCATTTTGTTTTAAATTCTTCATCCTAAAAGTTAGCACATCTTTTTTTGTTTCTAGAGTCTGAGATTCCATTTTGTCCGAGTTGCCCCTAAGAAGCTTCATCTCTAAAAGCATAATACTTTTATCTTCCTCCATTATTCCTGCAATAAGAAGTTTTTTCTTCTAGTCGAGTTCCTATTTGTCACAAATTTCCTCAATAAAAAGTTTCATTATTTCATCCACTAATGATTTCCCTATATAGTTAGTAATAACCTCTACTTCCTACTCAACTCAAAATTCTTCTTTGATTGGGCTAGTAACTTGATTTGTGTATGGTGGGAAATTATCTGTGGGTTTGGTTGCAGGACTATTTTTTATATCTCCCACAACTTCCCCTAGCTTCCCACCAACAATATTTTGCAGTTCATTATTCTTAAGCCAAATATTTTTGATTGAGATCTCCTTTTCTTTGTAAATATCTTCTAAGATAAATGCATCATCCAGTGTCTGATCTAAGCTATTCTGAATACTCTAGTTAATCTTGTGGTTCCTAGTTGGGTTTGTGACTTCATTATGTTCCTTATCATGAGATGGGTGGAATTTTTCAAGAATTCCCACAACTGATTTGGATACACAATTTTTTGTTTCCTTTCTTAGAATATCCTTACTCCTTAACATATTTCCTAGATTCTCATTATTCCTACATGCTGCTAGTTCATTTGTTTCTCTTGAAGTGAAAATTAATCCCCATGCTAGCTCATTAAATGACATAATAGGGATGTCATATTACTCCATTGGTTTTGTAATATATTCTACTATTTCTCCTTCCTCTTGATCTATGGATAATGGGAAGGGGATTTTATATTTTTTTACTAGTAAAAGACTCTCTAACTATTATTAAAATGTCATTAAGGTCAGTCCTACTCTTATTAAATCTAGAAATATTTGCCTCCCTTCCAGGAGATTGATGGTATAGTAGTGTTATGGAGCTATCTAATTTTCCTTCATAAAATTTAGGTTTTAGATGATAAATAGACCTGTTAGTTATAAATTTGATTGGCTTTAGAAAATTAGCATGTTCCTTTGATTGAATTAGGATTCTGATGTCAGAAGATTTGAGGTAATTTTCTTCCAGCCCTAACGTTCCTCCCAAACTATCTCCTAATTGTATAATAATTTTTCTATGACTTAACTCTATCAGAATGTTCAAAATGCAAATCCATTTAGACACATATATAGAGTCGAACATTCCTGGATTAAAGTTAGGTTTCCACCCAATGAATTTGATAATGTATCCCTTATAAAAAAATGGTTTTTCATTTGTTAAACTTCTTCTGATTGATGAATTTTTACAATCTAAGTAAAAACAATTATTAGTAAGAAGGCTAATACTTACCTAGAACTTGAGAGCCTCCCTAAACCAGTTGGTAATATTGTCCATGGAGTTCCCTAATCTGTACCATTTTGCAAAGAGTCCATTTATTTTACAATGATTCCAAAGGCCATATGTGAATACATCATTCCTTATGATAGTCATTTCGTCCATTCTATTTTTGGTGATTGATTCATTATTTGTTAACTACACAAAAACCCTAGGATGCGGCTTCTAGGTAATCCTTCTAGGGACGAGCCATTTCCTTCCTTGAGGTAGGCAGAAGGATTTAGTTTGATGGATATAATGCAATTGGTGATGATAACTATGATTTGGGCGAGAATGCTTATGAGATTTATAGGATTTGACCATTTTCCATTCCCCATCCATGTTTAAAGTGGAACTATTAGGGGAACAAAGTATGTTGATCCATTGCTCAGCTTCGTTCATCTTTATTGGAGGAGATTTTGAGACTATCACATATCCTTGGGCTTGGCTATCAAGAAAAAGAAAATTATTTTGATTCTGCTTAACATTTGTCTTCCTTCTGCATTGAATAGAAGGATAGAAAACATATCTTGTCTTGTTGAATAAAGCAATCTGCTTTTTAATTTGATCGCTCACAAGGAAAACCATTTTCATATAAAAAATCAGTAAGAAATTAAAATAAAATTTATTAGTTTAGACTTAATTGTTGTAATTTTATTAATAGAAAATGTAAACTTTTAAACTTATCAAATTTAAACATAAATATTTATAAAGTTAATAATGATTAAAAATGCTTTTCAATGTTGTACTCATTTAATTCAATGGGGTAACTGTTCGGGGTCAAGCATGATGGTTGATGTAATTAATGCATATGACTTATCACAAGGTAAGGGACATCTTGTAGCTACCTTCTTTTTATAGAGGATTCAACTGACATGATGGTTTCTATACTTGAGACAAATGTGAAAACCAAGTGGATTACCTTGGTACTCATGAGAGAGATGTGTATAGATGAAACAATGGGAAAGAATGTGTGAAGGTGATGGATGAGTAATTAAAACTCATAAGGGTACTTTGTGGGCATTATTATTGCAGTTGGTTTGTTTGAAGGTGTGAGCAAGGCAGAATAAAAAAGGAGTAATGGAGGAAAACTTTAAACTACAGACCACAACACAACAATAATGCTTCATGGGAGAGGTGTCTAGGAAGAGAATGTAATGCATTTTTTCTCTTGATAACCCTCAATTCTAGAAAATTATCGAGTTGTTACTGGGTGAGGAGTTTTTGAATGTTGAACATAGATATATGGAAAATATTGATATTATCTTAGTTTTACTTGCATGGGTGTTGGAGCTCAGAAGTAAAGAAGAGGTGGTCTGGGTGATGAAGGAATATTAGAAACCAAAATGGTTTGGGGGCCTCAGTCCAATGATGGTGATGACCAAGTCATGTAAGGGACTTAGAGCCAGTGAAGGTAGTTGGAGGGTGGTGGGTGATAATGTGTAGGAATACCAACCATTTTTGGTGTGGAACACCACCTCTAGCAAGGTGGAGAGGAGAGAAAAATCATTGTCTAAGTGGGAGCTACGAAAGGACCATTTTAGGCATGAGAGATGGAGAAAAATATGTAGGAAAGGGAAGAAAAGGAAGAGAGATGAGCCAAAAAGAAAGGAAAAGAGGTGGTTTTTGATCCTATGGAATACTAGGTAAATGGCTCAATGTGCAACATAGGAAAATGTAAGGTTTGAGTATTCTCAATTTTTTGGCATTGTTAAATTTTTTACTCCTAATTGATCTGAATACTATGGTAGTCCTAGTTTGTAACAAAAAGGACATAAGATATAGGGATGGTTTTCTTTGAATTCATTTTGTACAAGGTACAAATTTAGGATTCAGGTGTTCAAGCTTGTTAGTCTATAGTTTCAAATGTAGTAGGGTTGGGTTTTTGGCAGGAGGGTGATTGTTTAGAAGTACAAATACTACAAGGGATAATTCTTTCATTTTGTAAAACTTTTATTATTTATATTAATATAAACTAATATTAGTGATAAAAAAAGAATGATTAGAAAATAAATAAATTACATATAAGAATAAAATTAAAATTAAAATTAAAATTATACATTATTTATAAAATGTATTCATATTTATCTTTCATTCATTTGATATGCAAGTTACTAATATTTTTCAAATAAAAAATAAAATAATTACTTACTATTATTTTTAACTTTTTTTTTTATAAATTACAATTTATATATCTATTGCACTTCCTTTTGGTGTTAGTGTTGATTTGTATGTTGTAATGTATTTCACATTTCTTCTTGAAATAGATTCTACATTCTTTAAAAGGGATTGTAATTATGTGTTAATGTTTTAATTGAAATTTAATTTAAATTTTATAATTTAATTTTCTTTATTTATTTAAATATCAATTTATAATTTTTTAATAAAAAAAACTTCCATTTGACCCAAGTGGCATTCTCATCCACTTGAGTGGTCTTGAATATTTATGTATTTAAATAATTACACCCATGTGACTTCACATGGATAAGCTTTTTGGTTATTGTTTGTTTTATCATTTTATGTCAATCCATTTATTTGGTTTGAGTTATAATTATTGACTTTGACCTTGATTTTAATTAATAACTGTATTATTTAGTACACTCTTTTAAAGGAGTTACCTTTGTTGACTTTCCTTTGGCTTGGGTTTTATTTAGATTATATTGGTGAGGAATAAGTCTTATTTAATGTTAAGCTTGAGTTTAGAAAATGTGTTATGCAATTTTTTTCTCATTATGAAATATTTTTTAATAGTAAAAAACAATTAAAAATAAAGGATATCATCTATTGGTTATAATAGAGTTTAATAAAAAGTACTTTTAAAATATATTTTAAAAGGAAAGAATTATTGTATATTATATAATAATTAAAGGTGGCCTTTGTATAAGGGTGTGATAGTTTGGTTACCACCCCTCAAATTTTAGTAGTTAATTGAGATTTTGAAAGACATTGAGATTACTTAAAGATTTGGTGGGCTATATGCATTGGAGAATTGGGCACATAGATTATGTCCAACTCAAGGTACTAAGTACACTTGGAATAGTCTCAACTAATGTTTTTAAAGTGTTTGCTTCGTTATCATTTGGAATTGTCTTGACTAATGTTTGTCGAGTGTTTACATTGTTATGCACACTAGATGTGTTATGTCTTGCTAAGAATTTTTATGAGGACCAAAACCATTGAAATCTTGGATAAGAATAACCATATGAGGTACTCTAGTCCAAATAAGTGTTAAACCTATCATTATTAAAAGATATTGTGAATTAAGTATAAATAAATTAGAGTTATTTCAATGAAATTTTTTTTAAGATGTTATTTATTCCCTTTATATCATGCTCATACTAGTAGGTTTTACTTTATATAAGTCAATTATGGTGATCTTAATAAGCTTGCATCTTAAGCTAGTTAATATTGATAGACACCCATATTTGTAATTTTATTATAATTCGTAGATATATTGCATTCTTCAAACTTAGATAATACCACTACTAAATTTGTTGACACACAAAATTAAATTTATTTTAAGTTTATCCAATTTTGTAATCTAGATAAAAGTGAGATTACAATAAGGTTTCTAAGTTTTGGAATTCATTAGTTCATTTGTAGACTAGAGAATATAATATTAGTTTTATAATAGAGGATTCCACTTGATATTTTGAAAGTTTGTGATCTCTTATAGCTTTGTAAAATATTTTACATATAAGTTTTGGTTTAGAGATTAGTTTTCACTTATTCTTATTGGAAGGTCTTCCATTTTCATAAGTATATGTGTCTTAGAGCTTGAAAAACTTGCTTGAGATATTGGAAAAAGGTCTACCTTCTTGGTGTTTGTACTCGATCTTGGAAGAGATCACTAGGAGATTCTTTGTGCTCTTTAGAGATCTTCAAGAAGGAAAGAATGATGTTTCCTTCAACTTGATGGTTATTTCTTGAAAGGGAGAGTGTGAAAGGGTGATATTATTGTATGTGTATGTACCTTATTTCTATTGTTTATTTTTATTTGAGTTTCAAAATGAGAATAGATTTATGGTGTCTTGTTTTAAGCTTGAATAAATTAGTACATTTTGTAGATAGAGAACATGATTGGTTTTATTTGAAAATGGGGTGGTTTTTTAAGTTTTATATTTATTTTCTTTCTATAATTTATGGTTTTTTAATTATCAAAAGATAATAAACTTATGATGTATTAATTTAACATTCAATGGCTTTTATTATAATGTAGAAAGATAAGTTGATGGATTTTAATTGAAAAGAAAGGTGATATCAATGTTCTATTTATTTTATTTATATTTTTTCTCCATGTTTAAGCACAAGATGGAAATATATATTTAATTCTTTGAGCTAAGCTTAAGTAGCTTGGTGCACATAATGTGTTGAATATAAAGAGTACATTAATGTCTTCTTTTATGAAAATGGGCAGGGAAATTATTTATTTGAGATTTGAGATCTATATTTCATATGAATCATGTGCATGTCTTATTT
Organism: Chamaecyparis obtusa; assembly: GCA_027943335.1. Taxonomy (NCBI): domain Eukaryota; kingdom Viridiplantae; phylum Streptophyta; class Pinopsida; order Cupressales; family Cupressaceae; genus Chamaecyparis; species Chamaecyparis obtusa. The sequence continues at coordinate 706,401 of BSBK01002602.1, read as the reverse complement.
TGGATTTATTTTAATTTAATTAAAGACTTGGTAGGACACTAAATATTGTATGAAAGGTGACCTTGGTAAGATTCCTTTCATCTTATGGTGAACAATGTGTGCTTTTATTATGATCCACTATTTGTATGAGCTCTTGTAAATGTTTTATGTGAGACCTTCATGAAGATGTTGAGATTGCACATATGAGTGTTTCTTAGGATCTACAACCCTTATCCTTAAGCTAGGAGTTTTCTAGAGAGGCTTGAACATCCATAATACTTGATGATCTATCATATGGTTTCTTGAATAGTTCTCTCCTATTATTTCATCATTTATTGAAGATTTAACATCTTCTTTAAGGTTTGATGTATTTGTTAGATCCCTATTTTTTGTCTCATTTTTATTTTTTCTACTCTCATGTTGATAATTTAAAATTATATAACCCATAATTGAAAACCAATAAAACACACCCTAAGTTGGTCCCCTAAGTGTCAAGAGATGACAAAATCCATAAAAAATATTTTGTTTTTATCTTATTTTGGTGCTTTTATAAAAAAAATTAAATGTTTGTTAGAATTACAAACCTTTGAGGTTTACCTTGCCATGAGATTTCCCTTTACCCCAAAATCTTAGTACTTGTTGGTTTGTGGTGACTAATCATGTTGTTTGGCTTATATTTTGGTGACTTTTTCAAACACACTTTCCCTCCAAAATAAACTAAAGTGGGAGTTCAGGGGATATATCCCCTCTTGTGAGGCCTAGGGGAATGATCTCCCCGATGAGGGGCCAAGGGCAGAGCTCATAAAGAGGTTTGGGGAAAACACTCTCAAAGAAAAAACTACCTATTATTTAATAAAGGAGTCAACTATTATATTCGCATATAAACCAAACTTTGTAAGCTACCTCAAAGTTGTAAAAATAAGTGGTTGTGTAATGTGAAAGATATCATATTGCAATTCTCTCTTCGCTAGATAATAGAAAAGAAGTAGATGGTTGTTTTCTAGTGGATGTAGCACACATTGGTTGAACCATGTTAAATATTTATGTTATTTTATAATGAGAAAATATTGATCAAAGGGATGATACTATTTCTTATGGCACATTCAGAAGGAAGATGTACCACTAGGATAAAGAAGGCTTAAGCGCTAAGTGGATGCAATGATCCTTCACTTTAATTAAGTGTTGTTTAGGAAAGTGTGATTGATAATGCAATATAGATGGTTAGAAAAAAGGAAAAGACACATTTAGAGATGTACAAATTGATAGAGAATAGATAGGTTTGTATAGATACTATAGAAACCAAAGGATGCAACTAACTTGCAAAACTCATTTGAAGAGGATCTAGAGGGACTAGGTCGCTTGGGCCAACCTGTTATGTGCACTTCTAACTCTTTTCAACTGTAGACTACTTTTGAGGTCCTAAACTTCCCAAATCTGATCCAATGCGAGTGCCACTTGTTCCTACACACAAAAAAGAAGGAATTCTTTTTGTGTAGATAGGGGTTTCCTCAGTCAAAACCTACTTTGGAATGAACCTTGAAATGAAATAAATAAATGAAAGTGTGATAACATAGAGTAGAGGCTAGATATAAATCATGAATGAATATACCTTGGAAACACAAGTGCTTCTTTGAATATGATCAAAGTATTGATACAATAGATTGAATCCACAAAAAAACCTAAAAGGAAATCATGAAAGATATGCCTTGTATATTGATTATTGTAGTTTACCTCAATACATGATGGAGAGAGAGAGAGAGAGAGAGAGAGAGGAGTTATTTGGAGTCATTAAGACTTGAATGCTTGGATGTATGGATGCTTGTAATCTTCTTCCTTGATGGTAGACTCCTTTTCCTGGTCTTCAGTGAGGAAAATAAGCTTGACCCATGGAGAAGATAGATTTTAAAACACCTTAGAATGCTTGAATTCCAACTTGGATATTGAAAATAGCTATTAAAATTATGATTATGAAAATGAATTCTTAAGAATTATTCTTGTATGGTATCCAACTAAGGAGAGATAGGTTGTTTATATACCCCTCACAATATTTCAAAGCTCAAGAATTTAAGGAAGTTGAAAGGATTTAAGATTTTCTACTTAATTATTGAGACAAGCCACTGATTTGAATTTTATGGAAAACCTCAGAGGATAGGTTGGCTAGACTAACCTATTCCTCCCAAAAATTCTCAAATTTTGGTTGGGGAACTAGGATTGCAAGGAATATATCAAAATGAAAAGCTGAGCAGGGATGGAGTACTAGAAATCAATGTGATAGACCATACATGCTAAAATGGGGCTTAATTGAGCATCTAATCATATGTGCTTACAATTTAGGATTGTACATTTAATCTATACTTTAGAAAGAGTATGATTCCACCTCGTACTCACAGTAAAGGAGAAGAAAGAAGAAAGAGAAATGATCATGGAAAAAACTACAAAGAGATTATAAATTACCAATTTTAAGGACACAAGTCCTCAAACAAGGACTCTCAACTCAAACAACCATGCACAAGGGTGTAGAAACAAAAAGAAAAAAATTACAAAAGACACAAACAAAAAGGGGTTAGTGCAAAAAAAACTCTGAATCAACTAGTTGAAGAGACCTTGATTGATAAAATGTCTCAACTAGTAGAATTATGTTAAAACATATATTAAAAAAGAGCAAGTGATCATGTCGAAAGAGAAAGAGCATCACCAAAGACAAGATATATTTCCATGCTCTAACCCACTAGCAAAGCTATGAGAGCATGGAGATCAGAGTGAGAGACCATGTATCCAACAATCTAGAAAGTTGCATTATGCTAGGTGATTCATGGAGGAAAAGAAGAGTAGGACAGAGTAGAAAGGACATAAATATGCATTATGATAGTTCCACTCATCCCAAAGAGAGTAAAGGTAAAATTAATGATCTAGAAAGTTGTATTATGCTAGTCAATTCTACCTAAGGATAACCAAAAGAAGCATTGTCCACATGTAAATCTTCCAAAAGGGATAATTCCTAAGGAAAGCATTATCTCCAAGGAAAATTTAAAAAAATGCACATGGTGAAAAATGATGTAATTGATAGTCTAGAAAGTTGTTTTATGCTAGTAAACCCATCAAAAAAGACAACCTGGTAAGGCATAGTCCACAAGGAATTCCACCAAAGATGATCAATTATAAGGAAATAATTATCTTCAAAGGGATCCATTAGAAAAGGAGGATTAGGCCCAAGGAAAGCATAACATCCAAAGGAATGCACTAAAGATGAATAATCCTAAAGAAAGAGTTATCTCCAAAGGGATCCATTAGATAATTTACAAGGCTTGATGTATGCCCCATCCTTAGGATGGAAATATTAGATAACTGAGAGGGGGGGTGAATTAGTTAAGTCTAGTTATCCTACAGTCTCAAATACTCCCTAATGTATAAAAAAAATCTTTCAAACAATTTAATAAACTTACGGTGCTTTTTTGTTCATCTACCGAATAGCAGTAAATTAACTAGTGTATTTACCGATCAATCTAGTTATAGTAATATGTAAAGTAAAATAATAATTCACCACATCCATACACATATAAAACTTTGATTTTTAATGTGGAAACCCTATTAGGGGAAAAACCATATGGGACTGGTAACCCAAAATAATTTCACTCTTTTGAAGTGAGCTTGGTTAAGAGACAACCTTGTTAAAGGTTACAAAACACACTGTAAGGTGTGACCTGGTTAGAAGATTTATCACTAGCATTTCTCCATGACCAAACATTCACTATAAGGTCAATAAGAAAAAAATCAATATTCATTGAATGTCATATTGAAATAAAAGACTGTTAAGTCCCACTCGGTTAAGAGATTTATATGTAGAAATGGTTAGAATGTTACAGTAATGATCTGATTCAAATACAACTTGTTTTGTAGATTTTCAGATCTATGCTAAGCTCAAAATACCTCTGGCCATTATACTCAATTCAATCTCTTTGTTTCCTCCAACTTTTTTCTGCTTGGTAATTCCTTTCTCTGACACTCGGTGTTGTCTGCAAAATTGCTTGGTTTTGTCTTCAACCTATTTGACTAGCTATACATGAATGCAATCTTCTCACACACATTCTCTAGAATTCATAATGAATCTCTTATCTCCTTTTATAGACATAATAAACTATTTTATTTCTAGCAATAATTTTGCCTCTTAATCTTCATTGTTGATTTTTCCACTTTATCCTTCCTCGATAATTATGTTAGTAACACATTTTGATATCATTCATCTGATCAACCTTGAATTTTGTCAGCCATTTGATCATCATAAAAAACATTATATTTTACCTCAAAATCATTCATAATTATCCAGCTCATCATCTTTAGTCAGCAATCATTTGTTCCATTTAATTCTTTCACTCGGTCAATACTATGTTGTGTCCATGATAACTAAATCAATTAATATTGTACTTGATATACACTACACTTTCTCAGTGTACACATTTTCAACTTGGTGTATACTGAATTCTTTATTTACTAGCCACATAAACTTGTTCATTCTTGTTCTTCAATCCATAACAAAATCATGTAATACAATAAAATCACTAACATAATGTCATAGACTCATCAATAAGTTACCCAATGAATACCATATCCATATCCTTCTCATACATCTTATCTTCGTGTAGATATTTCATTCCTTCACCATTATATCCTTCTTAAGATGTTTGTAACCATCATGACAAGTATATTCAAAACTAGTTGACATCAATGGCAATACATTAACTGATTTAATGTCTCACATATACCTTAGTAGCTCGGTGATCATCAATCACTATCTTTTGAAGTTATCAATCTCTCCTTTAAGATATTCAATCAGTTGTAGTCTATCAATCTCTCCCTTTGGCATTGATGGAAACACAATATGAAATATGCCATAGAATACCAAACATTTGTTCTATAACTCTATATGCATATGTTGTAATTTGATAAGCTCTCCCTAGCTTATACATTTAATATATTTAATCATTACACAACATCAATACTCTCACTTTTGGTTATAACCGATATCTCTCTTTTTTTCTCTCTCTTGCTTCAATCATCTCTCCCTTGTAGATAGACATTTCATGCATATTTCTCTCCCTTTGGTAGCAATGCCAAAAAGAAAATAATCAACTCTTCAATATCCAAATCAATATCTCTTTTGTTCAGTTCAGATCTAGTACCTTGCATGTACTAATATTTAGTTTCAGTTTTTCTTCCATCTTTCACAACCTTAGGATTTCCAAAGTGTGAACATTATGCATCAACATCATTTGATATTATGATAAAGTATACGTTGATGCAACCTCCTAATCACCTTAGTGACTATTAGACAAGTGATGGACCCCTAGTCTACTCCTCAAGTATTCAAATGTGTCCTTCGGTAAGGGTTTAGTAAATATATCCACAAGTTGCTCTTGTGATTTCACATACTCCAATCTGACCTTCTTTTCTTGTACTTGTTCCCTCAAGTAGTGATACTTAATAGAAATATGCTTTGTCTTTGCATGCATCACTATATTCTTAGAAATATTAATTTCACTTGTATTATCATAATATATTATCATTGGATTAGTGATCTCCTCATTCATACCTTCCAATAGTTATTTAATCCATGCAATATTTGAACAATTATCAGTAGCAACAACATATTCTACTTTTGTAGTGGAATGAGAAATGCATCCTTGTTTCTTACTTATCCAAGTAACCAATATTTCTCCCAAAAAGAATGCTCCACCAGTAGTACTTTTTCTATCATCAATATTTCCATCCCAATCTGCATTAGTGTAAAATTTTAGTTCAAAATTGTCTTCTTTCTTATACCATAAACCATAGTGTTTAGTGTTCTTCAAGTATCTCAAAATTATTTTCCCAACAGTCATGTGTGATTCTTTAGGATTAGCATAAAATCTTGCTACAATTCCAACTGTATGTGCAATATCTGGTCTACTATGCACAACATACATCAATTTTCCAATCATATATCTATACAAGGTTTGATTTACCTTAGTTGATTTGTCATCCTTTGTCAATTTTTATCTGATGACCATAGGTGTACCGATTGGTTTTGAGTCCTCCATACCAAATGTCTTCAATACTTCTTTGATGTATTTTGATTGTGTGATGTATATGCCTTCAGTCTATTGTAATATTTGCAAGCCAATAAAAATTTTAATCTCTTTGAACATTGACATTTCCAATTATTTCCTCATTTCATTAGCAAATGATTTTCATAAGTTATCACATCCTCCAAATATGATATCATTAACAAAAAATTTAGCAATAAGAATCTTGTCATCAATTTCACCTTTCAAATACAAATTGTTGTTGTCACTTGTTCTAACAAATCCAATACTTATTATATAGGAATGCAATCTTTTATACCATGCTATCGGTGCTTGTTTCAATCCATATAATGCTTTGTGTAACTTACATACCATATTCCTATGATTAGGATCAACAAAACCTTTACATTGTTCAATGTATACCTCTTCCTCAAGTATCCCATTCAAAAATTCAGATTTAACATCCATTTGATAAAATTTAAATCCTTTGTAAGTAGCATAAGAAAGCAATATTCTTACTACTTCAAGTCTAGCAATGGGTGCAAAAGTCTCTCCATAGTCAATTCCTTCTTGTGCATAACCTTTGCATACTAGTCTTTCTTTATTCCTTGTGACATCTCCATTCTCATTCAATTTTTTTTGGAATATCCATTTGGTTCCAATCACATTCTTGTCTTTCTGTCTCAGTACCAATGTCCATGTCTTGTTTTTTGTATTTTCTCAATCTCTTCATTCATTTCCTTGATTCATTCATCATTTTCATATGCATCTCTAATAGTTTTAGGCTCAAATTCACAAACTAAGCATGTGTTGTTTCTCAACTTACTTCATGTCATCATTCCTTCTCTTTTATCTCCAATTAGATGATCTTGTGGATGATGTCTTCTTACGCATCTAGCAAGTACATGTTTAGTTTTTTGTTCTTCAATGTGTTCTCCACTCAGTGCATGATGATCTTCATCGATAACAATTTTTTGATTCTCAGTCTGTATAGACTATTGCTCGGTAATGCCAGACTATTGCTTGGGTAGAGTGTTAGGTTCATCAATGTAAACAAACCTACCATAGTCTTATGGTTCCATTTTAATTTCTTCATCATTCTTCTCTGCAAATTCATCAACTCTCACATTTGCACTTCCAATCATCTTGTTAGTAGTCTTATTCAAACACTTATAAGATTTTCTTTTAGTAGAATATCCTAGAAATATTCCTTCATCACCTTTTGAATCAAATTTTCCATTTATATCATCTTTCAGAATGTAAAATCTACTTCCAAATATTCCAAAATAACTCACATTAGGTGTGTAATCATACCATAATTCATAAGGTGTCTTGGTTGATTCTTTCTTCAATTGAAATCAGATCAATGTGTAAACATAAATACTAACAACTTCTCTCCAATACATTTTTGCAACATCTTTTTCAATCATTAGTGTTCTAGCACAATCCACAATCGATCTATTTCTCCTTTCAACAATCCCATTTTGCGAGGGTATTCTTGGTGCAGAAACATGTCTCTTAATTCCATGCTCATTACCAAAATTAGTGAATTCATCAGAAATAAATTCACCTCCTCTATCTAACCTTAAGCATTTCAGTTCTTTTCGGGTTTCTTTTTCAAATTTTTATTTATACTACTTAAACATTTTAAAAGCTTCAGATTTTTCTTTCAAGAACATGACAGTCATCATTCTAGAGAAGTCATTAACAAACAAGATAAAATATTCTCCATAATAGCTCTAAGTTCTCATAGGACCACACAAGTCAGTATGAACTAACTCCAAAATAGCATTAGATGAAAAGTATTTGCTCTTAAAACTAGATTTTGACATTTTTCCCAATTGACATTGTTTGAAAATAACATGGTTAGGTTTAGATATGCTTGGTAAACCTCTAACTTTTCTTTTCTTACTGATCTTAACTATGTTGTCAAAATTCACATGACATAACCTCTTGTTCCATTACCATACATCTTCATTTTTAGCCATCAAACAAGAAGTTTCAGCATTGTCAAGATAGAATAAGTCACCTTTTGATTGTTCACCAGTACCAACCAACATTCCAGTCTCATCATAGATTTTCACCTTTACTTTCTCAAATGTAACTCAATGACCTGCATTATTCAGTTGTGCTACACTCAACATATTATAATTAAGTCATTTTACCCAATATGCATTCTCACATCTAATCGTATTGTTCAATAGTATAGACCCTTTTCCTTTCTGATGCAAGAGCATCCTAGGATTATTGGCAATCTTGTATCAACCAAAAATATGTTTGTCTTTGAAGGTAGATTGTTAGTTTTGATCTTGGTTTGATGGAGTACTTGCTCAGTTTGGGAGACTGGTTGCTTGATTTCAGTATTTTCTGGGGTTCTTAGTCTCTGAAGAATGCTCAGTGGCTATAGGCATTGATTTCATGGCACTCGATGATAACTATGTTTCTCGGTCATGCTTGGCATGGTCGGTTGATTGGCGCTCAGTTATTTCTCTACTGCTCAGTGTTCTTTCTTACTGACTTGGTTTGTTTGGATGGATCGGCTTGGCCATCTGGTTTTGTTGATTTGGGTTGCATTCCTCATGTTATGGATTGGTTGTTGGTCATGTGGGGGGACCTAGATCTAGCATGTTACATTCTTCTATGTAGATTTGATGACCGTTTGGGGCCATCTTGGAGAATTAATTTATTTGTAAGGCTATTTGTGAGCCAACTAATGTTTTGGGATTTAATATTTGTTTGTAAGGGTTAATTGTTTCATCGGATGACTTGTGAATGGGATTTAGTATTTAATGGATGTTTGGGTAGATGTTAGGAAGGGAGGATCATTCGAAAGAGTTAGTAGCTTGGAAGCTTAGGAACATGAAGATTACTTGGAAGTTGAGTACAAGTTTAGATCTTTCCTGGGTGCCTACCAGTGTGCTGTGTGTTGCAGACCTGGGCTAGCTGATTGATGAAGCTATGGAAAGGATTTGGATCCTATGAGATCTTATAGACTATTATTTACTTTGTATCTAGCCGTAACTAGAAGGCCTTACAACCTGACACATTGCATGTAATTGGTGATTTTATGAATAAAGAATCATGTTTATTCTTAGATCTGGTGTTGTTATTGTGTATTTTTGCTATGTATTGGTTTGGCTGCAAGGTCAATCAATCCTTCATTGGATTACCTTACCTTGATTGCATCAGGTGGTATCAGAGTGAAGTTTGTTCCTGTTTGAGCAGAGTTGATCTTGTGATCAAAGTTTGTTCCTATTGGAGCCGAGTAGATCTTGTGTTCCTGTATCTAGATCTTGATTTGAAGATGCCTCCGAGGAGAAATCGTGAGATCTTAGAGGAAGAAGTTGCTGGAGAATTCAGTCTTGATGATTTTAGGGCTTTGCAAAAACAAGTGCAAGACCTACAAGAGGAATTAAGAAATAAGAAGCCTACCTTGAAAAAGGATAGCGATGATGAATCCGAGGAAGATCATTTTGAAGAAGCTGTAGAAGAAGCTCAAGATCTGGAGGAAAATAGAATCTTGAAAGCTATGTCTAAGATTGGAAAGAGACCTAAGATTGAAGTTTATACATATTCTGGAAGTGTTAGGCTAGAAGATTTGATTTATTGGATCAATGAGATAGATGAGTACTTTGAGTATGAATAAATAGAGGATCCTGATAGGGTTAGATTTGCAAAGACTAAACTGAAGGGTCATGCAAATATCTGGTGGAGAGAAGTTCAATTGGAAAGAGGTAGAAGAGGCAAATAAAATATCACTAAATGGAACCGAATGGTTGAAAAGATGAAGAAGCAATTCATTCCGATGGATTATGAATTGGAGATTTTTAAGAAGATGCAAGCTTTGAAGAAGACTAACAAATCGGTACAAGAGTATATAGAGGATTTTTATAGAATCCTGATTAGGACTAGTCATTCTGAAGCTGATAAAGAGAAGGTTGCTAGGTATGTCTATGGTTTGAGACCTAGTATTCAAGAAGAGTTACTTACTATTCAAATGACAATAATAGGTGATGCTTATCAGATGGCATTGAAGATTGAAGAAAAGTTGAATAAGAAGTTTGAAGGGAGACAGAGTAATAGGAACTGAGGTGGTAAAATTGGTGAGATGGTTGTTGAAGGTAATGTGGTAGATGATCCTAAGAAAGTTGATGTTGGATCTAGCAGTGGTCAAGTTACTAAGAATACTGGATAGAGAGGAAGGTGGAAGAATGAGTTCACCGGTACTTGTTATAACTATGGAGAAGTAGGTCATAGAAGGTTTCATTTTCCTAAGAAGAGGGTGGCACTGGCTCCTGAAGAAGATATTGTGAATATTGCAGAAAAAGGTGAGACACTTATCACTAGGAGATTAGTTGCATGTGTCCATGAATCGGTACAAAGAAAAAATCTGTTTAGGACTAGATGTAAGTGCAAGGATAATGTATGTAATATCATAGTTGATGGTGGTAGTTCTAGAAACTTTGTTTCAAAAGAGATGGTTAGTAAATTGAGTTTAGAAAGAAGAAACACCCTAACCCTTACCAGGTTAGTTGGATACAAGATATGTCTAAGGTTAGGATTGTAGAACAATGCTTGGTTAATTTCTAGATTGGATCTTACCATGATGAGATATTATGTGATGTATTACCGATGGATGCTTGTCATCTATTTCTCGGTAGACCCTGTTAGTATGATATGAATGTTTTTTTTGATGGCCATGCTAACATCTATGTGGTTAGACATGAAGGAGGTCAACATAAGCTGATACCTTTACAAGAAATAGGGACTAAGGAATGTGGAGTTATCAGAGATTGTCCTTATGACAGTGACAAACCTCCGGAGCACAGGGTTAATGAACCTATTCTAGAAAATTTTAGTTTGAAGGAGAAGGTGAATGAGATATCTAAAGAGTTTATTGAGATTAAAAGGTAGATGGTCTTTCTGACAGAGATTGTATAGAAGATGATGACATTTATGACACAGAGATATGCAAATGATACTGAGTTGATTGATGATTCCGAGGAGGATGAGATTTACCGAGGCACTGATGTGATCGACAGAAGGGGAGATGGTCAGCATCGATTTCTATCAGTTACAAATAGAAAAGATAAGAGGGATGGAAAGTAGGAAAATTTACTGTAGAAGATAGTGGATGAAATGAAGACAACTTGGAATGAAGACCAAGAAGAGATATGGGTTAAGAACAGATTTGGCATACCTATTCTGATTCCCTTGAGGTGTTCCTGATTTCCCTATGAGAAAATCTTTCTTACTAGGGGTGTCTGATGCAGGAGCATCCTAGGATTCTTGGCAATCTTGTATCAACCAAAAATATGTTTGTCTTTGAAGGTAGATTGTTAGTTTTGATCCTAGTTTAATGGAGTACTTGCTCAGTTTGGGAGACTAGTTGCTCGATTTTAGTGTTTTTCAGGGTGCTTGGTCTTTGAAGAATGCTTGGTGGCTATAGGCGTCAGTTTCCTAGTGCTCAGTGATAACTGTGTTGCTTGGTCATGCTTGGCATGGTTGGTTGACTGGTGCTTGATTATTTCTCTACTGCTCGGTGTTCTTTCTTATTGACTTGGTTTGTTTGGACGGATCAGCTTGGCCGACTGGTTCTGTTGATTTGGGTCGCATTCCTCGTGTTATGGATTTACTATTGGTTGTGTGGGGGGGACCTAGATTTGGTGTGTTGCATTCTTCTATGCAGATATGATGACTATTTGGGGCCATCTTGGAGAATTAATTTATTTGTAAGGCAATTTGTGAGCCGACTGATGTTTTGGCATTTAATATTTGTTTGTAAGGGTTAATTGTTTCATTAGTTGACTTGTGGCCAAGATTTTGTATTTAATGGATGTTTTGGTAGATGTTAGGAAGGGAGGATCATTTGAAAGAGTTAGTATCTTGGAAGCTTAGGAACATGAAGATTGCTTGGAAGTTGAGTACAAGTTTAGATCTTTCCTGGGTGCCTACTAGTGTGTTGTGTGTTGTAGACTTGGGCTAGTTGATTGATGAAGCTGTGGAAAGGATTTGGATCCTGTGAGATCTTATAAACTATTATTTTCTTTGTATCTAGTTGTAATCGAGAAGGCCTTACAACCCATGTGTTGTGTGTTGCAGACCTGGGCTAGCTGATTGATGAAGCTATGGAAAGGATTTGGATCCTGTGAGATCTTATAGACTGTTATTTTCTTTGTATCTGGCTATAACTGAGAAGGCCTTACAGCCTGGCACATTGCATGTAATCGGTGATTTTATAAATAAAAACTCATGTTTATTCTCAGATCTAGTGTTGTTATTGTGTATTTTCACTGTGTATTGGTTTGGCTACAAGGTTGGTCAGTCCTTCATTGGATTCCCTTACCTTGACTGCATCACTTTCACTAGACAAGGTGTATCATTTCCCATTTTCATAGATCCACCATTATAATGTTCAAGGTATTCAAATTTCTCTTTATCACTAGTCATATGATGTGTACAACCACTATCTATAATCCAAGTATCATTCTTGCTAACTTTAGAAATAAGTGTTGTTTCAACATACCTTTCTTCTTCTTTGGAATCTTTTTTTAAAGCCACAAATACCACTTCTATGTCTTCATCAGTGTTGGTGTCAATGTCATCATCATCATCTTCAACTAGGTAACATGTCTTTTTGCCTTTATATTTGTAGTCTTGGTTATCTCTCTTGCCATACTATTGGTTGCATCTATGATCTTAGTTATCTCTTGTGTCATACTTCCTTTCATTAGATCTTTCATTTGTTTTCTCATCTTCTTTCCTGTCATGACATTTTATATTTAAAACACACTAAAGGTAGTTTACCTCTATATCTTCCTTTACCTTTTTGTAATCTTCTATCCATTAATGCTTCAAGTTCATCAAGTTAATCCTCTTCACTTTCATTTCTTATCTTATGTTTGTTTCTTGATTTACCAATTTTTTGAGATGACATAAATGTAGATTCAACAGTAGCAACAATACTATCATCATAATTATTCAACTCAAATGTAACCAGTCTACCAATTAGACTATCAAGTGTAACATTATTACCAAGAGCTGCTCTCATTTCATGAATTTTAGAAAACCTTATAGCATAGGCAGGTAACAAGGTTCTAAGAATTTTTCTTACTAGAATGTCTTCATCAATGATTCCACTTGCTCTTCAGATAGCATTCAAAACCTCCTTGAATGGTTTTTTGTATTAATATATGTTCTCACCTTCTTTCATTTTCATGTCATCAAACTTTCTTCTTAGAATTTTAGCTTTATCCCTTAGCACATTCACATCTCCTCCATGAACTAGTGCAAGCTTGTCCCACATCTATTTAGCAGTTGTACATGTCTTAACATCTTCAAATTTGGCATCTAATAAGGAAGAAGCAATCTCAATCATCATAGCATTGTGTTCATGTCTTTCTCTCATTTGATCAATAGTCAAAGATCTAGTGGATAAGATAAAATCATTTTGCAAGTAGTATGTTGTAGACTCGTCAATCCATGATAGATACAATTTCATTCTACTTTGCCATGTCGAGAAGTTATCTTTGTTGAGCTTTGGTACCTCTCTATTATACATCTTGTGATCTTTAGCTTAAGTCTTCAAAAAATTCCTTTAAGCACTCTATGCTCTGATACCAATTGTTAGATAACTAAGAGGGGGGGGGTGTGAATCAGTTGAGTCTAGTTATCCTACAGTCCCAAATACTCCCTGATGTATAAAACAAATCTTTCAAATAATTTAATCAACTCAACAAAACTTTTACTGTGCCTTTTTGTTCATCTACCGAATAACAGTAAATTAACTAGTGTATTTACCGATCAACCCAGTTGTATTAATGTGTAAAGTAAAATAACAATTCACCACATCCATACACATATAAAACTTTGAGTTTTAACATGGAAACCCTGTTAGTGGAAAAACCACCTGGGACCAATAACCCAAAATAATTTCACTCTTCTAAAGTGAGCTCGGTTAAGAGCCAACCCTGTTAAAGGTTACAAGAAATACTGTAAGGTGTGACCTAGTTAGAGGATTTATCACTAACAGGTCTTCATTACCAAACATTCACTATGGGTTCAACAAGGGCTAAGTGCACAAAGATGGGGGACCAAAAAGATGCCACTTTTCTTTTTGGCCCCCCATCGCCCATAGTGCACACACACTAAAGGGTGCATGCCCTATGGTTTGGGTTGCCCAAGCCTTAGGCTTGGGCAATCCAAACCAAAGTGCATGCGCCCTATACGGTGCACGCGCTTTGGCGTACGCCCTATAGGGTGCACACCCTTTTTAAAAATCCTTATAAAGTTTGTTGTGCGGGTTTGGAAGCTCATTTTGCTTTCTCAAACCCACATTTTTAGCTAAGAAGGGATTCTAAAGCACGCACCCCCTGTTATATTTTCTTGTGAATTGATTGTTTTTGTCTCCACGGCATTGTCAAGTTTGATCTGAAAGAAGAGGTAAGTGTTTTTACAGCCCATGCCTCTTATTTGTTTTAAAATTTTAGTTTTGTTGCAATTTGTTTTCTTAAAATTTGTTTTGGTTTAAATTTGTTGTGTAATGAAGATTTTAAAATGTAGTTTTTTAATTGCTAGGAATAACTAATCTCCCTCAACCAAACTCTCCACCAAACCCTCTGTCTCCTCATGAAGAACCAAATGAAGAACCGAATGAAGAAATAAATGAAGAAAATGAACCTCAATTGCCTCCACCAATCGAGAAACCTCCTCCTAGAACACAACAAAATTTGATGAACAAAATTGAAAGAGGGCAAAAAGAATTAGAATCTTTAATTAATAGGTTAAAAGATTCTAGTGGTACAAATCCCAGAAGGGAAAGACTTGCAAAATCATTGGAAGCAATCTTGACCCACGTAAGTGCGGTTAGTGGGAAAATTAATTTATGGCAGGATAAAAGAGAAGAACAAAAACAATATTATGCAAATAAATTATCTTATGCAGACATAAAAAAGAAAAAAATCACAAAAGATGATATTTGCCAGCTATTTAAAAAACCAGGGGATGCAAATACTCTTAGAACTACAAAAAGGAGGTTCCCAATTCATTAGTGCATAAATGAAGACATTAAATTTTTTTTTTGGGAGAGATGGTGGATGGTCTTTAAATTGCCTCCTTGTAACTATCATAAGGTTCCTATATATTTCTTGAGGAAACTCTATTGTGAGTTTGTACTCAAGGAGGTGCCAAATTATTTTGATATTTTGGATTCTCAAGGTAGAGGAGGGGGGTCATCATTTGATCGAGCAGGGGCACATTGTGACCCTAACGCACCTAGGGCTGCTATTGGCAAGCCACATGTGGATCATGTTAGTATTCCTTCCATTGTGAAGGAACATGTAGAGGTAGACACACTAGGCACGATTAGTGCTCTGACACATACTCTCATTCAGTGTGCCACTCCTTTAGTTGAGGGTGACTATGGTCAATCTTTGAGGGGGCATATTTGTCAGTCATGTGGATGCTTGTGCACATTTGGTATTGGCGAGAGAGAGGAAGAGGATTCTGGATTGATGACTGATAGCTTTCTAAATACAAAATTTGGCATTGACACACAGGTAAATATTTCCAAGTTCATTAAATTGCTTTGATCATATTTCATTTATAAAATAATAACTATTTAATTTAGTATCTATTGTTTATGATGAAAATTCAGGGCAAGAGTGTCAGTGGCAGCGGTGGTAGTGGAAGTGGAAATGATCCTAATGTCCCCTTTTACATGTCATCATCAATTCCACAAGTATGTATCTAATAAAACATTGAATTAACATATTTGATTATTATGCAATTATATGAATAATTGTATCCTAACTTATTGTGCATGTGCATTAGATGTGCACTGGTGGACCATCGACGCTCACAATAGATAGCGAAGGGCATCATGCAACTTTCCTTGAGGTATCTTTATTTGCATATTAATTGGATTTACTTGATCATATTTAATTAATGAATGAATGACTAAATTACTAGACAAATTATGATCAAAATCTAGAGGCACGATGATTACATTCTTTCACCTGGATTTGTGAGGTCACCATTGAGTCCATAGGTATACATGTAATAATGCATTATAATTAACATGTAAATAGTATGTTCTTATATGAATGGTTATCTTATAATTTTCCATGTACATGTGCACTAGTTGAATGCTGGAGCTTCGACTTCGACACCGCACACCAGAGGACATGGTGGAACCTTCACGGAGGTATCATTTACTCATTAGTAGGGTTTTAAAAAATATATGTAATCTTGATAACTACATAATTTACTTTTTTTGTTTCATTTTCATCTTTTGACATCAGAGACTCTTCCTTTTGTCCGTGATACTTTGGATCATGAAGTAGCTGCAACAGTAGCTAGTTTTGAAGCACTGACTGAGGTATGAAAGAGATCACTTAACTTTAATTTTTATTTTAATAGTTTGTATTGAATTTTATAATGATATCCATGTATGTATTTTAATTATTATTTTGATCATTATTGTAGGGACTTATGACTCCAGATCGCCAGCATGTGCCTTAGGTGGATGAACATAGTGACTATTTGCTAGCGGTAAGCCAATATTCAATTTTATGTCATTGTATAATTCAATTTTGATGTATATTAGTTATCTCTATCTATTTTTTTCTATCAAGTCAAGCTACATAAGAGTCTAGATAGGAGGACGAGTGAGTGCACTCGAAAGACTACGACATCCACTGCATTTCCATCGATGCGACGATTGAAGATAGCTCAGGATTTGTTTTCTTTCCCTAGCGGGAAAGGACTAGATTAGGGATATGGATTGTATGCCTATATAACATTAGTGGACATATTTTTTGTATATTATATTAGTGATACATTGTACATCCATTTGGCTTTGAGGAAGCCATTTTTACTATATTGAATATATTCAATGTATGACATTATTAGACATATATATTTAACTTCATGCCCTACGAATATATATTTTTTATGTTTTAGGTATGCAATTCATGTGTTTGGTGTATTGATGTATACTAATTTATGTTTATGTGGATGTCTTTGCTTTGTAAATTTCCCATGCCTTATAGTTATGCTTGTATGTTTATCTATGTATGTTTAACTTGTTGACTAAGCTACAAATGCTAGTCACTGTCCTCAATAACAGTCAATTCCTTGACTGTTATAATAAAAATAATAATGAAATGAATGCATAAATGTATAAATATAATATAAGGATTCTTGGGGTACCCTAATGTTGGCCAGAGTTCTTTTACTAATAAGATTACTATGACAGATGTGGATGTGCAACCTTATGCTTTTACAAACTAACTTCTAATTGTCCCCTAACTGATTGATTGTTAATGACAAACACTAGAATACATATTTTCACTCATCCTACTACTCACCCCAGAGTCGTCAGTGTCATTCGAATGACTGTGTGTGCCAAAAAAGGTTGTCAGTAGCATTTATCACTGATTTCATGCTTAAGAGACCTTGAGGGACACTTTGGCCCAGAGTCGTCGGCAGGGTTCGAACTAATGTGCATGCCAAACGAGGTTGCCCCTAGAATTTATTTGGTCATTTAGAGTTGTTGGAACAGATGGTTAGATGCTATGATCGATGGTTGGAAAGATATGTAATGTTGGTCGTTTGAACTGATGAACACTATGAGTTCTGACATCGACCGAGAATGTGTTTCCAAATATTAACAAACTTGAATCACTGAAAAATGAGACGGGCTTTTGTAGGCCCCAGCAACATGATCCTGTAGCACCTAATGGATCGATTCTACCTCACACAAGCTTTGAGATATGAGCCTGCAAAGACTGCTGATTTCATGCATTTGGGACCTTGAGGGACACTTCGGCCCAGAGTCATCGGCGGGGTTCAAACTACTATCCGTGCCGAATGAGGTTGCCCCTAGAATTTACCCAACCATTTGGAGTTGTTGGAACTGACGGTTTGATACTACGACCAATGGTTTGAAAGATACACAATGTTGGCCGTTTGAACTGAGGAACACTTTGAGTTCTGACATCGATCAAGAATGTGTTGCCAAATTTAAACAAACTTAAATCTCTAAAAACTGAGACAGGATTTTGTAGGCCCTAGAAACATAGTCTTGTAGCACCTACCAGATCAATTCTACCTCACATGAGCTTCGAGATATGACCTTGCAAAGATCACTGATTTCATGCTTAAGAGACCTTGAGGGACACTTTGACCCGGAGTTGTCGGCGGGGTTCAAACTACTGTGTGTGCCGAATGAGGTTTCCCCTAGCATTTAACCGACCATTCAGAGCTGTTGAAACTGACGGTTTGATACTATGACCGATGGTTTGAAAGATACGCAACGTTGGCCGTTTGAACTGAGGAACACTTTGAGTTCTGACATCAACTGAGAATGTGTTGCCAAATTTAAACAAACTTGAATCTCTAAAAAATGAGATAGGCTTTTGTATACCCTAGCAACAAGGTCTCGTAGCACTTGATGGATCAATTCTACCTCGCACGAGCTCTGAGATACGACCCCACAAAGATCGCTAATTTCATGCTTAAGAGACCTTGAGGGACACTTCGGCTCGGAGTTACTGGCGGGGTTCGAAAAACTGTGCATGCCAAATGAGGTTTCCACTAGTGTTTACCTGACAATTTAGAGTTGTTGGAACTAACGGTTCAATGCTACAACCGACGGTTTGAAAGATACACAACGTTGGTTGTTTGAATTGAGGAACACTTTGAATTCTGACATCGACTGAGAATGTGTTGCCAATTTTAAATGAAGTTGAATATCTGAAAACTAAGATAGGATTTTATAGGCCCCAACAACATGGTCCTGTAGCACTTGATGGATTGTTTCTACCTCATACGAGCTCTGAGATATGACCCTGCAAAGATCTCTAATTTCATGCTTAAGAGACCTTGAGGGACACTTGAGCCTGGAGTCATCGGTGGGGTTCAAACAACTATGTGTGCTGAATGAGGTTGCCACTAGCATTTACTTGACCATTCGGAGCTATTGGAATAGAAAGATTGATGCTACAACTGACGGTTTGAAAGATACATAATGTTGACCATTTGAACTGAGGAACACTTTGAGTTCTGACACTGACCGAGAATGTGTTGCCAAATTTAAATGAGCTTGAATCTCTGAAAACTGAGACAAGCTTTTGTAGGCCCCAAAAACATGGTCTCGTAGAACTTGATGGATCAATTCTACCTTGCATGAGCTCTGAGATATGACCTTGCAAAGATCATTGATTTCATGCTTAAGGGACCTTGAGGGACACTTCAGCATGGAGTCATCGACGGGGATCGAATGACTGTGCATGCTGAATGAGGTTGCCACTAGCATTTACCTAGCTATTTGGAGCTATTGGAATAGATGGTTTGATGCTACGAGTGACGGTTAGAAAGATACACAACATTGGCCGTTTGAGTTGAGGAACACTGTGAGTTCTGACACTGACCGAGAATGTGTTGCCAAATTTAAATGAAGTTAAATCTCCAAAAATTGAGATAGGCTTTTGTATGCTCCAGCAACACAGTCCTGTAGCAACTAACAGATCTATGCTACCTCACATGAGCTCCGAGATATGACCCTGCAAAGATCATTGATTCCATGCTTAAGGGACCTTGAGGGACACTTCAGCACGGAGTCATCGGTGGGGATCGAATGACTGTGCGTGCCAAATGAGGTTTCCACTAGCATTTACCCAACCATTCAGAGCTATTGCAACTAATGGTTTGATGCTACGATTGACGGTTGGAAAGATATGCAATGTTGGCCGTTTGAGCTGAGGAACACTGTGAGTTCTGACATTGACCGAGAATGCGTTGCTGATTTTAAATGAACTTGAATCTCCAAAAATTGAGATAGGCTTTTGTAGGCCCTAGAAACATGGTCCCCTAGCAACTAATAGATCCATGCTACCTTGCACGAGCTCAGAGATACGACTTGGAAAAGATCGCTGATTCCATGCTTAAGGGACCTTGAGGGACACTTCAGCACAGAGTCGTCGGCGATGATCAAATGACTATGCATGCTAAAAAAGGCTACCACTAGTGTTTACCCATCCATTCAGAGCTATTGGAACATATGGTTTGATTCTATGATCGACGGTTGGAAAGATACGCAATGTTGGTCGTTTGAGCTGAGGAACACTATGAGTTCTGACATCGACCGAGAATGTGTTGTCGATTTTAAACGAACTTGAATCTCTAAAAATTGAGACAGGCTTTTGTAGGCCTTGGCAAGATGGTCTCATAGCAACTGACAGATCCATGCTACCTCACATGAGCTCACAGATACAACCCTAAAAATATCGCTAATTCCATGCTTAAGGGACCTTGAGGGACACTTCAACATGAAGTCGTCAGTGGCGATCAAATGACTGTGCATGCCGAACAAGGTTTCCACTAACTTTTACTAGGCCATTCGGAGCTATTGGAATAGATGGTTCATTGCTAGGATCAATGGTTGGAAAGATACATAATGTGAGCTGAGGAACACTGTGAGTTCTAACACCAACCGAGAATATGTTGCCGAATTGAAATGAAGTTGAATCTCCAAAAATTAAGATAGGCTTTTGTAGGCCCCAAAAAAACTGTCTCGTAGCAACTAATAGATCCATGCTACCTCCCACGAGCTCGGAGATATGACCCCACAAAGATCGGTGATTTCATGCTTAAGGGACCTTGAGGGAGACTTTAGCACAGAGTTGTCAGCGGTGATCAAATGACTGTGCGTGCCAAATGAGGTTTCCACTAGTGTTTACCCAGCCATTTAGAGCTATTGGAACATATAGTTTGATGCTATGATCGACGGTTGGAAAGATACGCAACGTTGGCCATTTGAGCTGAGGAACATTATGAGTTCTGACATTGACCGAGAATGTGTTGCCAAATTTAAATGAACTCGAATCTCCAAAAATTGAGACAGGCTTTTATAGGCCCCGACAACATGGTCCCGTAGTAACTGAAAGATCTATGCTACCTCACATGAGCTCAGAGATACGACCCTCCAAAGATCACTGATTCCATGCTTAAGGGACCTTGAGGGACACTTTAGCATGGAGTCATCGATGGCAATCGAATGATTGTGCGTGCCGAACGAGGTTTCCACTAGTGTTTACCCAGCCATTTGGAGCTGTTGGAATAGATGGTTCAATGCTACGATCGATGGTTGGAAAGATACGCAACATTGGCCGTTTGAGCTGATGAACATTGTGAGTTCTGACATCGACCGAGAATGTGTTGCCGATTTTAAATGAACTTGAATCTCCAAAAATTGAGATAGGCTTTTGTAGGCACCGACAACATGGTCCTGTAGTAACTGATGGATCCATGCTACCTCACATGAGCTCCAAGATACAACCCCCCAAAGATCATTGATTTCATGCTTAAGGGACCTTGAGGGACACTTCAGCACGGAGTCATCGGTGGCAATCGAACAACTGTGTGTGGCATGTACTTGCATGAGGACATTATATATTACAAAAATCCCACATAGAAGAAATTGGAAAGCCACTCAAAAATTAGTAACTGATAGCAAGTGGGATAATGCAGATGCTTTAATAAACCACTATCTTCTTTACTCAAGCAACATCTGGTTCATCTGCTCGATTGGGGCATGTTTGGGAACATACAGTCTCCATTTAAACTCAAGTCTCTGGAAGTAGTTATATTTGTTAGTGGATGAGATACACCCATTGGATCTGCAATAACTTCATGCTCACTGGAATTTCCATTTCTCTTCAATTGGGATACTCTTTCCAAAATTGCATTTACCCTTTTGCCAATTTGGGAAATTAATGGGTCTATTTGTGGACCTTGAAGGAGTTGGTCACCTAAATGAGAACCTTGAAATGAAGCATGAACTTCTCTAAGAAAGAGATCAGTACCTTGAGAAGCTCTCCACTTGTCAGCTGAATTAAAACCTTGGACCATAGATGGCTGCCCTTTGTTGTAAAATGAGGAGTGACGCTTCCTTCCCAAAGGTGGCAATGAACTTACATTTCAAGGATAATGCCCAAGTCTCGTAAATGCAAGGCCATTGACGAATAGGCATTTCTAATAGAAATATTTTTGGTGCTAGAATGAAGTGCATGACCAAATTATTTGGCTACTAATGAACCAATTTGGGAAATTAATGGGTCTATTTGTGGACCTTGAAGGAGTTGGTCACCTAAACAAGAACCTTGAGATGAAGCAGGAACTTCTCTATGAAAGAGATTGGTACTTTGACAAGCTCTCCATTTTTCAACTGAATTAAAACCTTGGACCATAGATGGCTGCCCTTTGTTGTAAAATGAGGAGTGAGACTACCTTCCCAATGGTGGCAATGAACTTACATTTCAAGGATAATGCCCAAGTCCCATAAATGCAAGGCCATTGACGAATAGGAATTTCTAATAGAAATATTTGTGGTGCTAGAATGAAGTGCATGACCAAATTCTTTACTTGCTAACAAACCAATTTGGGAAATTAATGGGTCTATTTGTGGACCTTGAAGGAGTTGGTCACCTAAACAAGAACCTTGAGATGAAGCATGAACTTCTCTATGAAAGAGATCGGTACCTTGAGAAGCTCTCCACTTGTCAGCTGAATTAAAACCTTGGACCATAGATGTTTGCCCTTTGTTGTAAAATCAGGAGTGAGACTGCCTTCCCAAAGGTGGCAATGAACTTCATTTTCAAGGATAATGCCCAAGTCCCGTAAATGCAAGGCCATTGACGAATAGGCATTTCTAATATAAATATTTTTGGTGCTAGATTAAAGTGCATGACCAAATTCTTTGCCTGCTAACGAACCAATTTGGGAAATTAATGGGTCTATTTGTGAACCTCGAAGGAGTTGGTCACCTAAACAAGAACCTTGAGATGAAGCACAAACTTCTCTATGAAAGAGATCAGTACCTTGAGAAGCTCTCCACTTGTCAGCTGAATTAAAACCTTGGAGCATAGATGGCTGCCCTTTGTTGTAAAATGAGGAGTGAGACTACCTTCCCAAAGGTGGCAATGAACTTCATTTTCAAGGATAATGCCCAAGTCCCATAAATGCAAGGAGATAATGAAGTAAAGGATTCTCCAAAGCTGAGAAAAGCAAAGAAAGTGATGTTCAAAAGGAAGAGAATAAGAAAAAGAAGAGGAAGAGAAGTGTAGGAAGTTACAAAAGGTTAATATACAAGGTGTTGAAACAAGTGTATCCCTCCAAGGGAATATCCAGTGCTGCCATGGATATCATGGAGAGCTTCATGATTGATATTTTTGATAAGATTACTCCTGAGGCTGCTTCTTCACTGAGATATAACAAGATCGTGACACTTTCCTTTGGAGAAATTGAGATTGCTATCAAGTTTGTTCTGCCTGGAGAGCTGGCTAGGCATGTTGCTTCTGAAGGAAGTAAGGGTGTTACCAAGTTTCCTACTGCTTTGGGTTAGGTTTTGTTGGAAGATTTTAGGTTTTTTGTACGTGGTATTTATGGCAGGCTTGTTTAGAAGTTGGTTTTGGCTTGGGTTTATGTGTGGAAGTTAATGCTAAACTAGGATCTTAGTGTATGTAAAGAATATATGAATTATGCTATGTATGATGTGAAAAATCTCTTAACTATAAGATTTCTATTATAATTTTTTTTTTTATTAATAATGAGAAATATTTTACAGCTTAGCTCAATAGGAGCACCAGAGGAAAGAGCTCAGTAGAGAAAACCTTTCGGTATTGCCCCAAAAAATAGAAGAGAAAGGTTGTCATTAAATGTTACAAACTTCCTGTTATACATACGGGGTAATGCATGAGCAATTTACAGTCCACCCAATTTATAGTGCTATATAAATTTGACATGTTATGATATTTTGTATCTCCATTTAGTCCAATGAACCAATTGGGTCTGCCCTACCCTTTATTGTCTCAAGTATTGCCTCGTGGTCTGACTCATGAACCTTCCAAAGAGTTTTATTATTTGGTCTTCCCCCATATCTGATCAAGAGGACATTTGATGAAATGATGAGGTTTGAATAATGAAGAATCTTTATGTGTGTCTCCCAATCCTTGAACAACCACAACCTAGGGTTCTTCATAGCATACCGTCTAAGCCATGTACCAGTTACAACCACTACTCCTATAGGGTATTCTAATTCTTCACCATCGATAACTGAGTGATTGAGTTTCTTTTTTGCCTCAACACAACAACACAAATAATAATCCGTCCCTTCTTCATTGTCTTCAAGTGCAATAACAACAAAAACATGGCCTGTAATGATATAAAAATAATGAGGACATTAGTTTACTAAATATTTATGATAAAGTATTAAATTTGAGATTATTTGTATTTGGAAAATATAGACCTGGTTGTACTATATCAGATAAGTGATCAAAGTCAATGGATGATTCCATTTCTATCAGTTGTAGTGATTCATGGGGATGATAGGAGGCAAGTGTACTCAAAATACATGTATACCATTCATCAACCCATTCCTTTGACTCACACCCATCCCAATCTTCATCTACACATGATGAACAAAAGCACACCATATGTCATGTGTGGATACTCCATGAACCTACATTACAACTTCTAAAAGAGTGTAGCTCACTCAATCCTGTCAATGTACAACAATCCTCATATGGTGCAATGTTAGTTTCATCCATCAACCAAAAAAATCTATGAACCGTAGACTCACCTTCATTACCTGGACCCATTGTAGTGTTACACCACTGGACAATACATCCCGCATCTAACAATGTTGCTTTCTCTTTGTACTTTAATTCTTCACGTGCTAAGGCTCTTTTAATACATGCACCTGCACCATAGTGCTCTCCCTTTCCATGACCAACCTCTGTTAAATTCCACATATATTGAATTCTAGTAATCTTATGCATCCTGCACAATCAATAAAACATCCAAGAATTCTTGAATTGGGATGCACAATTATTTGACCAAATGATATGTCGATGATATTTTATGCCCCTATTTGCCAAATGACCATAAAATAGTTGAAAGAAACTGTGTAAAAACTCTTTAGAATGTGAGTGATCATCATTGATATAAAAATGATACTCCCTCAATATCTTCTTATTCTCCTCTGTACTGTCTGGTGCATGCACGAATGCTATATGAACAAATATAGCAACCTGTTGAGAGCTATAATACTTTGTTTGCACCTCATTTTGTGGTTGTAGTGTGTAGTTCTTTGCAAAGTCCACAACTAAAACAATGGTATCAAGTGGGAATGTGTCCTTTCACAACTTGAATTGCATATCCAACTATTGCGCTCTATGTGTATGCCTTGCATACTCATAAATAATTTTTTTACAAAAAAATGTCCATGAACTGATACACTGGAATTTTTTTCAATTACTAAATCACATCTTTTAGCCTCTTTTCCATCTTTTAGATTGTATGTTACAGTCTTATATTTTTCAAATTCCACTATTTCGTTACCGATTGCATGCGTACTCTCCATATGTTGACAAATTGACAAACGTCACAAACCTCCACAATCTATGCATGTACCATTCAAGCATGAGAGCTTGTAAAATTGTTGGCCATCCACTCTTTCACATAAAATGGTAGATATTAATTCCCTTGAAGATCTAGGTGGGACATTTATGTTACAATCCTGCAAAACATTGTTAGAGTGCAAACCTACACATATATTCCTATAAACATCAAAATGGTTAGAAAATTCAATATGTACCCTACAACAACAAGTTGTGCGTGTGTGATTTATCTTGACATAAAAATTTCTACACATTTCAAAATATCTCTAACTAATTTTAATTTGAGGATACATATACATAAATTTTGCAAAGAATTGTGTTTGAGTTGAATCCAAAAAATATTTTGGATGTGGAACACGAATTTGACTACCAATCCTCCTTACAACATCTCTTTGATCAGGAGATACCCGTGTATTATTCTTCCAAAATTCTTCAATCAAGGATTTCAAAGCTTCAACAATTGCTTTATCTTTTCACGGTAGTCTACCAGAAAATGCCCATAACTCATTGCTATTTGGATCTTCCACTCTTTGACACCTTCCTAGGGCTCTCATTAGAGACTTTCTACTTATTTACAATTTTTTGCTTGTCTTTCTAATGAGTTGAGATTTCTTCATTTGAGTTCTTACTATCATTGATGTAAGTACACATTGTGTGACATTACTATCTTTTGTGCGTGATGTAGAACCCACACTCTCATATGCAGTCATTAGATTCTTTACAATAGATTTTTCACTTGACACGTCCATTGTTCTTAGCCCAAGAATCTTCATGATGGGCCTAGATTTCAGATTTCTCATCATTTCAACAAATAGTTGACATCTTCCTATCATGTTTAAATTCTCAAAAAATGATCTGCAAATACGATTCACATTTCTTTGACAAGTACACTTGGGAATCTTGTTAGGCATTATTTGCAAAATGTTAGTATCAATATCAATCAAATATTTTGGCTTTCTA
Organism: Chamaecyparis obtusa; assembly: GCA_027943335.1. NCBI lineage: Eukaryota > Viridiplantae > Streptophyta > Pinopsida > Cupressales > Cupressaceae > Chamaecyparis > Chamaecyparis obtusa. The sequence continues at coordinate 679,943 of BSBK01002602.1, read as the reverse complement.
TATTTAATAATTATAGGAGCATCAAAAACATAATGTGTGAATTGCATACCATCTTGAGTGTCTTTAACATGAGACGATGTTGTGTCTACACCTTGGGATGTAGATAATGGTGTGCCTTCGACATGAGACGATGTTGTGCCTACACCTTGGGATGTAGATAATGGTGTGCCTTCAACATGAGATGATGTTGTGCCTATAATTTGGGATGTAGATAATGGTGTGCCTTCAACATGATAGAAGAGTGTGTCCACACCTTTGGAAGTACACAATGGTGTGCCTTCAACATGATACATTGGTGTGCCTCCACCTTTGGAAGTAGACAATGGTGTGCCTCGAACATTGGATGATGATGTCTCTTGAAGTTGGGAACTCGTAGATGATGTCCCTACATCTTCATAATTAAATTCTCTCGTTGCACTCAAGTTTCTCATTCATTGTCTTTTTTGTTCCAATTCCAATTCTCTCTTACTTTGTATTGATGTTTCATGTTCCTCATCCAAACAAAAATCTTCTTTTATGGTATCTAATTTTTTTTTTTCACAAAGTTGTCTCATTCTTTCCCTTTTCTTCTCTTTGTCTCTTTCATGCTCTTTCGGTGTTAAATTCTTTGCTCATTTCCTTGACATGATGATGATTTCTACATATCAATTGATTAAAATTTTAAAAATATAATATAAATATAAAACAATAAGTCAAATTATAATATAAACCTCTTACAATATGACAAATTATAATATAAATTTATTACACTTATATCAAATTATGTATTGAACAAGTCTATATCATACCAATTGTTGGACTACAACTGATTTGGAATCTGATCAAAGAATCTATGATTGAAGATCATTGAGGAGTTGCTGATTAGATATGTAATATGATTAAATCAGTATTATGTTGTCATTGATGTCAACTAGTTTGACAACACTTATCTTGTAAGTTACTATACCGAGAGATCTGAAGAAAGGTGAAAGAGATGAAGAATAGAGAAATCTACATGAGGAAAGATGTACATGACAGATGAGGATAAGGAACACATTGAGTAACTTGTTGATGAGTCTATGACTTGATGGTATTGACTTTATTATGTTGCATTCATCTATAATGAAGTATAGAGCTGAAAGACACAAAGCAGTGTTGTCGGTAAATGAAGCATTTCTAGTATACACCGATGGAGTGTAGTGTATACCAATCCTAGTATTAACTGAGCAGTGTTCACTGACACATTTCTTTGTTAACCAAGCATAACAGAATGTATTAAATGATTAGCCTAGCTGATAAGATTGATGAGCTGGCAAGAATATAACATTGAGGTAACAGATAATGTTTGTTACACAGATTAACGACTGACAAAATTCAGAGGAGATCTAATGGAAAAGATTGAAACATGTTATTGACACAAGTACCGAGAAATTTTGAAGCAGCAAAATCTATGAATGAGGTTAAGTGGCAAAATCTGACAGTGGAGAAGAAAATGATTTACTCGTCTATATAAGAGAACAATTTTTCTTTATAAAAATGCTGTAAGAAGAAGAAGCTATGGGAATATCACATGAACAAGGATATCATGTATTCTGATCATACTGGTTAGTAAGAACCAAGTTGCAGAACAATTACCAAGCTACAGAGAGCAATTACTGACAGACAGTAAGTTGATACAGTATTGAATCTGAAGTGAATTATTGATCAGAAGGATTTGTATGGACTAAATATTGATCTATAATCTACAATTGAAGTTGTATTAGGGTAGGTCATTTACTGTTACATATTTAACCATTGTATACAGTCAAAATTTCTTAACCGAGTAGACTCTAAAAGCATTATGATGTATCATTCATAGAATGAACATTGTTATCCTATCAACCGAATAGTGAATGCTGGTTGGATGATAACTTGTAGTCTAAAATCCTCTAACAAGGTCACACCTGACAGTGTGTTTGTAACCTTTAATAGGGTTGGGTCTTAATCGACCTCACTTTAGAAGAGTGAACAATTTTGGGTTGCCGATCCCAGGTGGTTTTTCCCTTTACAGGGTTTCCAGGTTAAATCTCTTGTGTTATGTGTTGATTGTGATATTTGTTTGTTATCATTCTTTACATGTTACATGTTAGATTTGATCGGTAAACTATTTTAGCATTAGACCTGGTAATCAGTAAAAGCATAGAAAATGAGAGTTATTATTGTTTACCGATGAGAAGAAATTGAAGAAATGGTTTTGAATTATACATTTTGATTTGGGATACTAGATAACTGATTCACCCCCCTCTCAATTATTCTAACAATTAGTATCAGAGCTCTGGTTGCTTGGAACAGAGTTTTAAGCACTTAAGCATAAAGGTCTCAAGATGTATAAGAGGGAAGTACCGAAATTGAACAAAGAGAACTTCGCAGTATGGCAAAGTAGAATGAAGCTACACATATCTAGAATTGGGAATTCTGCATTAGAGCTAATGGAGAATGGCTACATGCAACCGCCCACTAGTCCCTTAATTATTGATCAACTAAAGGACAAGCATGAACACAATGTTACTATAATGGAACTTGTTGCTGCCTATATCAATGCTGAATTTGAAGATATCAAGACATGCACAACTGCCAAAAGAATGTGGGATAAATTAGCACAAATATACAGTGGAGATCTGAATGTGAAAAGAGCCCGAGCTAAAAGTCTAAGAGGCAGATTTGATGATATGATAATGAAAGAAGGTGAGAACATTGTACAATATTCAAATAGAATCAAAGAGGTCGTACATGATATTAGAGCATCTGATGGAGTGATCGATGATGAAACAGTGATAAGCAAGATTCTCAGAACTTTGCTACTGGTTTATGCAATCAGGATTTTTGCAATTCATGAAACAAGAGCTACATCCAACCTTACTCTTGACACTCTGATTGGTAAACTTAAAACCTTTGAATTAAACAATTTTGATAATAGTGTTGTTCCTTCTATTGAATTCACTTTCATGTCTTCTTTGAAGATTGGAAAGTCTAGCAGGAATAGTAAGAATTGTGATAGTGATGACAATACTGATGATGAACTTGATGATTTTGAAGCACTTATGGCTAGAAGATTTCCCAAAGGAAAAGGAAGGTATAGAGGTAAGCTACCTTTAGCATGCTTTAATTGTAAAGAAGTCGATCACATCACTACTAGATGTTCTCAAAAGAAAGATGATGATAGATCCAAAGACCAATCTGAAGGAAGCTATGGAAGAAGAGTCAACAGAGGCTACTGAAACTACAATAGAGTCAACAGAGGCTACTGAAACTACAAAAAAGAAAACAGAGATGAAAAAGGCAAAAAGGTATGTTACATAGCTAAAGATATTGAAACTAAATTTGATTCTGATGATGATATAGAAGTTGTATTTGTTGCTATGAAAGATGACTTAGAAGAGGAAAATAAACATGAAGAGATAGCACTGATCTCAAAAGTAAGCAAAAATGATACATGGATCATAAACAGTGGCTATACACATCATATGACTGGTGATGTAGAGAAGTTTGATCATCTTATTGAATATAATGGAGGATTTGTGAGAATGGGAAATGATGCACCTTGTATGGTAAGAGGTAAAGGATCACTAATGATCAATGACAGATTACAATGTGAAAATACATACTGGGTAGATGGATTGAACTATAATTTGATAAGTATGGCTCAGCTAAACAATTCAGGCCACCGAATGGCTTTTGAGAGCAAAAAGGTGAAGATCTATGATGATGGAGGAAGACTTGTCAGAACTGGTACACAATCCAGAGGTAATCTATTCTATCTTGATATGGATCAATCTTCTTGTTTGTTAATAAAGGATGAAGATGCTTGGTTGTGGCACAGAAGGTTATGCCATGTGAACTTTGATAACATGATCAAGATTAGTAGAAACAGAAGAGTTAGAGGATTGCCTAACTTGACAAAACTTGATCATGCCATTTGTCATGAATGTCAGAAAGGTAAGATGACTAAGTCTAGTTTTAAAAGCAAAGACTATTCAACAAAGAAGATACTTGAGTTGGTTCATACCGACCTATGTGGTCCTATGAGAACTCAGAGCTATTCTGGTGATAGATATTTTATTCTTTTTGTTGATGATTATACTAGATTGATGATTGTTATGTTCTTGAAAGAGAAATTTGAAGCTTTCAAAATGTTTAAGTGGTATAAAGCTAAGGTAGAGAAAGAAACCGAAAAAGAAATAAAATGTTTAAGCTATGATAGAGGAGGTGAATTTATCTCTGATGAATTTACTAGTTTTTGTAATGAGCATGGAATCAAAAGGTAGGTATCTGCACTGAGGACACCTCAACAAAATGACATTGCTAAAAGGAGGAATAGGTCTATAATTGACTGTGCTAGAACATTGATGATACAAAAGAATGTTGCTCAGACATACTGGAGGGAAGCTGTCAGTATAGCTGTGTATATTCTTAACTGAGTACAACTGAAGGACTCCAACCAAACACCTTATGAACTATGGTTTGGACACAAACCTACTGTAAGTTATTTTAGAATTTTTGGAAGTAAATGCTTTATTTTGAAAGATGAGAGAAATGGAAAATTTGATTCTAAAGGAGATGAAGGAATATTTCTGGGATATTCCACTACAAGTAAAGCATACAAATGTTTGAATAAGGCTACAAATAAGATAGTTGAAAATACTAATGTTCATGTTAATGAGTTTGATGACAAGTACACAGAGGAAAGTACAAAGGAACCAGAAGACTATGGTAGATTCACTTACATTAAACATCCAGAGTATCTACTGACATCACAAACTGTGACAACCAGTCAACGGGGAAACAATGCAGGACAACAGGCACCACAAACTGAGGAACATGAAGAAGCTACTGAGCAAGAAAATGACCTTGAGAAGGATGAACAAGAAAGGGGAAATCAAGTTTTGGCTAGTTTTGTCAGAAGACATCATCCTGAGACACAAATCATTGGAGATAGACATGCTAGAATGCAAACTAGAAGCAAAAAAAGACAAGGTACATGTCTAATTTGTGAATTTGAACCTAAAACTATGAAAGTTACATTAGAGAATGAAGAATGGGTTAATGCAATGAAGGAGGAAATAGAGAAAATAAAGAAGAACAAAACCTGGTCCTTAGTACCCCGACCAAAAGATAAGAATGTTATCGGTACTAAGTGGATATATAGGAATAAATTGAATGAAAATGGTGAAGTCACAAGAAATAAAGCTAGATTGGTATGCAAGGGATATGCATAGGAAGAAGGCATTGACTATGGTGAAACATTTTCACCTATTGCTAGATTAGAAGGAGTTAGAATGCTACTTTCATATGCTGCACACAAGAAATTCAAAGTCTATCAAATGGATGTGAAGTCAACATTTTTGAATGGTATACTTGAAGAAGAGGTTTACATTGAACAACCTGAAGGATTTGTTGATCCCGACAATAAAGACATGGTATGTAGACTACATAAAGCATTATATGGATTGAAGCAAGCATGGAGAGCATGGTATGAAAGACTGCATACTTACTTGTTAAGTATTGGATTTGTTAGAACAAGTGAAAACAAAAATCTGTATGTGAAAGGTGATACTAATGATACTATTACCATTGCTGAAATATTTGTTGATGACATGATTTTTGGAGGTTCAGATCTTGTATGCAAGGCATTTGCTGATGAAATGCAAAAGGAATTTGAAATGTCTATGTTCGGAGAGATTAAGTTCTTTCTTGGACTACAAGTGATTCAGTAGAGTGATGGGATATTCATCACACAATCTAAATACATAAAGGAAGTACTAAAGACATTTGGCATGGAAGATGCTAAACCTGTAGGAACACCGATGGCTACTAGATGTAAATTGACAAAGGAGGATGCAACTACCGAGGTAAACCAGACACTCTACCGATCCATGATTGGTAAGTTAATGTATGTAGTTCACAATAGACTAGATATAGCACATGCTATGGGAATTGTTGCAAGATTTTTTGCTAATCCTAGAGAATCACACATGAAGAAAATAAAGAATTTTGGATTATGGTATCCTAAGGAAGGGAAGTTTGAACTGAAAGTTTACACCTATGCTGATTGGGCTGGAAATGTGGATGATAGAAAAAGCACCATCGGAGGAGCATTTTTATTTGGTGAAAGACTTGTAACCTGGACAAGTAAAAAGTAGGCTTGTATTTCTCAGTCTACAATTGAAGTAGAATATGTTGTTGCTACTACTAACTGTTCAAACATTGCATATATCAAACAAGTGTTGGAAGGAATGAATGAGGTAATCACTGACCCGGTGATTATATATTGTGACAACACTAGTGCTATTAATATTTCAAAGAATCCTATTATGCACTCTAAGATAAAGCATATATCTATTAAGTATCATTACTTAAGAGAACAAGTGCAAGAGAAGCAAGTAAAGTTATAATTTGTTACATCCAAAGAACAACTTGCAGATATTTTTACAAAGCCCCTACCAAAGGACACATTTGAATACTTGAGGACTAGACTTGGGGTCCGTCCCCTGTCTATCGGTCACTAAGATGATCTGGTTGTTGCATCAGCCTACTTTTATCAAAAGATCATTCATGTTGATGTAGCATAGTTCACACTTTGAATCATGTTCAAGGTTGTGATTAAGTTTGTGAACTTGAATCGATTGGAATATCAATATTCAAAGATACAGAGGAAGACATAATTGTTTGTTTATTTGTTTCTTTGGCATTGCTATCAAAGGGAGATATATACAAATATCAAATTAAAAAGGGAAAGATAAACAAGATATGAAAAGGACAAGCACCAACGAGAATTATCTAAGGGAGAGACAATGAGATAGAGTATTGAAGATCAGTTACAGAGAACAGAAGCAGGAATAGGAGAACTAAAAAGATCACAACTATAGAATGGTAAAGCTTTATTATTTAATGCTGGTTTAGTAATGTAGTGATAAAAAATATTAAGTCTACTCAACTTACAGCATTTGTTCACAAAGTTGTAGAATGTATGTGTAGACACCGAAAAATCCTTCAGAAAATAAATTATTTTTATTTTCTGAAAATCCTTGATGACATCATCATTTATTAATTAATTAATTATTTAATTAATTAATTTATTTTTATGGCATTAAATTCCTCTCTCTTAATTAAAAATCTTTAATTAAGGAATCTAGCCTAAAAATGTCATTTGGATATTATCCCTAATTTATTAATTATTTAATTAATAAATTGACCAAAAAACCTTCAAAAATAAATTAATTTATTATTAATTTATTTTTTATCCCAAACTTGGCCAATTTCCTCTAGACCACTAACCTCTTCCAAAATCTTCTAATTCCTTCTTAATTTCGATTAGAAGGCTAATCCCATCTTTCCTAACCCTAATCCCAAGGTTAAATATTTAATTAAGGTTAAATATTTAATTTCCATATTTATTGAAAATATTTTAATAAATATTCCTAAAACTTAAGCTTTTGGAATGAATAACTTTTATTCCATGAAACTAAGGAGAAATCTAGACTCTTCTGGAATCTTCTCAAATCCACCCTCTTCACCCATCCTAATCCCTTTTCTTGTCCTAATCTAATCCTAATCCTACCCTTAAACCTTTGTGCAATCCTAACCAAGCTTAAGACTTTCCTAAACCAAAGCAAAGTCTTTCCCTCCAAATATCTCAACCACAAAGCATTTATTGCTTCCCCAAAGTCTTCAAAGCCTCTTAAAGCCCATTCATTGCTCTTACAAGCATTTATTGGAGAGTTATGAGCTTGGAGCCCCCTTTGTTGACTCCTTTTTGCCCTTCCCTTCATCCACTCACCTTGTGACATGTGTCACCTCCTGATTGGCTGAGAACTAGCACAATCCATGTGCTTCCCTTTGAGTGAATCTTGGCCTCTCTTAAGGATTTCAATCCTGGCCATTCATTCCTCCTACCCCAAGCCTTAGAAATCCTATAAATACCCTCACTTCCTAAGGCAAATCATCTCTCAACTTTCAAACTCAATAGCAAAGTTATAATGCCATTTTCATTTTAGCATAAGCATAAACTCATCATTTTAGATCATTTTCAAGCTTAAATCACATCTAAATTAGCTTAAATGGATTAACATAGATTCATTTCTTGTTTTAATCTTAGTTCATCTTTTAGCTTTGCATATTTGTGTGTTCTTGAGGCCTTTTGAGGCAAAATAGGTTCCTCATACCTATTTTGTGTCATTTTGGGTTTTCTTGATCCTCAAATCATTTATTTTGCATGCTCCAAGTGCTTGAGTTTGCACACCCACATCCCTCTATATCTAAGCATATCAAACGGTGCATGGGCGCATCCGTTTTAAGCTTAAACTGAGGTGGCTTTGATTTTAGTTTGTTTACCTTTAAATTTGATTTGATAATATGCTATGATGTTTATTTGTCTTTGGCCTTCAAAACAGGTTTAGGTGCACTCTCAAATCCTAGTCTACATTCTGGCACGCCCGGTGGGACACAAACCACAATCATTTTGATGAAATCATGCTTTATATGCTTTTTTTTGCAGGAAATAAAGAAATGTCGCCTTCAACAAAAGAAATGTCGCCTACAAATAATTCAGTCACGCCTTCATGAAATTAAATCATGCCTTTGAGGAAAGAAATGATGCCTATGAACTCTGTTTTCACGCCTGCATAACTAAGATTTTCCTGTTGTCGGCAATTTCTGTTACATCCCAGAATTCTTCTTCTGTCGCCTTCTTTTAATTAAATCACGCCTGTAACTAAAGAAATCACGCCTGTGGTTTTTTATCTGTCGCTTTTTGAGGTACAGAATGTCGCCTGTAGGAATTAAATGTCGCCTCTGAACTTTCCAGCATCGCCTATAAGCTGGACAGTGTCGCTTTTTGTTTTTTGCTTGGAACTGGTTTTTTTTCATTTTTATTACAGCAAAGGTCAAACTCAATCTTGAATGAAACTTAAAGAAATGAACTTAGGTCCTAAGTGTCATTGTCAATTTGAAAAGCAAACCAAATCTCGAATGCACTAAAGGAACAAACAACTCTATTCCCTCATCTATTTCAGATTTCAAAGCAAGCAAATAAATTCAATCTTGAGTGATCTAAGGGACAAAACAAAGTTTTTTCAAAGTTCTTAAATCAACACGCACACTCAATCTTGAATGCCCAAGTCAAAAAACTTGCAAACGCTTGATTTAATTTTTGGAGAAAGGAACAAATCAAAAGCTAATCACGAGTGTCTTCATTTTCAAAGTTCAAACATCACTTAATCATATTTGGAAAAATGAACAAAATCTGCTTGATGTGCATGTAGGAGTTTTTTCAATTCTTGCATAATCCTTGTTAGAGTAAGCAACGTGGAACATTTGAACTTGGACAAGTTCACCTGTTCTACTTTTAGCGAGGCCTGTCCAAGGAGAAGCGCTTCCTCCTCGGAGAATGACCTCAAACCGGTATCCCCCCCGGCCGGTATACAAATAAGTGAATACCAAAAGAATCACTTACATCTCCTAATCGCCGGGCGTTCGTGCCAAACACGTGCCTAGGGATGGTAAACATTCCTCTCCCCCAGCATAATTGGCAAGGCTCTTAAGTGAGTCACGGATGATCAGCATAACCGGGTATGGAGACACCACGGAACAAATAGCAACCTGATAAACTAGAGGCTACCCTATCTACATCCGAAAGTATCAAAATCCTTGTGCAAGGACCAATTCCAAGGGGTTTACCGGGTCGCCTCAAGATTACTCACCATTTGTATTCCCTTCTGGGGGATACCAAGCTGTGGGCAAGCGATTTTGATACTCACCTTCCTTAGGTAGATCTATTTGAAGTGCTTGACAGTCAAAGACTCCGTGAAAACACTTGTTGAAACATACACTTTCAAAGCTTTATCAGAGTCTTTTATCTTGTTTGTATCTCACAAAGTTGCTTTGTCCTTTGTGAAGATTGCTTTTATCAAATCCTTTTCCAATGGAAAAACATCGAGCAGATCTATAACTTGGTTCGAAGGACAATCAGAGCAGCCATCCCAAAACTTGGTCATCTCCCATCCCTTTGTCTGTCTTCTTTTAGAAAACTGCCTGCTTCCGTCAGTCATCCCAATCTGAGTCTTAGTCTTCCAAACCATCTTCGTCCTTCCTCCTTATCCAAACTCATCTACAAATCAGCATGTCTCCAATCTATAATGATTTTGGTTATGATATCTCTCCTCTCCCACCAATCGATCCTAATGATGATGAAGGTCTTGTAGACCATGATGCCTATTACAGCCAGTTTCCTCCAAGCAACCCCCAGCGTACCATCATTCCTCCAATCCAGCCAACCATGCCTTCATGCTTATCTCCTAGCACTCCCTTTCATGTCCTCGGCAAGGCTAGCACTCCTTTTCATGTCCTTGGCAAAGCAACCCCAGTATCTTATCCATCCCCAACTTATCCTTGTCTTCAACCTACACCTCTTCCATATGCTCCTTTCAGGCCTCCACCTTCTACTATGGTCATTTCTCCATCGCCATCATCCCTTAGAAACACTTCACACTACTTCCCCTATCTAAGGCCTCCATCTGCCCATCCTCCAAAAAATTCTGAAATCCAAGATTCTAGTCCTCCCATCCTTTTCACCAAACCTCTATCCTTTCCCAAACCACCATCTTCTACTCCAAACCCCAATCCTCCATCCTGTCCCAAACCATCATCCTCTCTTCCAAACCACATTACCAAAAGTCTCTTCCCACCAGCAGAGTTCATCCGTCAACCCACTCCAAAACCTGTACCTCAAGCCATTAGCCCTGCCTCTTCAGCACCATCATCCCCTTAAGCAAAACCCAAAGCTCCCTTTTCAAAGTCATCTTTTTCATGGGTGTTCCCTTCTTTCTCTCCCCCTTCGCAAAAATCTACCCAAGCACAAACCCCACTTTCATGCGAAGACCATCCAAGTTCCCCATCTCCTCCACCTTCCAAACCTTCTTCACCACAAAAGTCTCCAAGGAAACCAATAACAGAACCCAAGGAAGAGCCAATAGCAAAACCCATGCCTGAAATTGAAAAGCCAAGCAATCCGTCATGTGAAGCCATCATTGATGAGGCCCATCCAGCGCTCCCATCTATTATCTATCTTCCATACATCCCAACCGTTGATCCTCTTCCATCTCCTATCATCGTTGAGTTCCTTTCGTCTGAAGTATCTATCCAATCCCCAGAATCATCTCCTCCTAGCATTATCCAAAGCATATCTGAAGAACCTCATGAGTTCACCCTTCTTCCTACCATTGCAGCTGAAAGATCTTCCATTCATACATCCCCCAATCCTCTATCTACACAAATCCTATCCTATCAAGATCTTGGCCAAAAGCATGATGAACTACTCATGGAAGAAAATCAAGATCCAATCCCTTCTCTTCTCCCATCACCTCCTATCCAAAATCCTACAATCCCAAGTCTTCCGATCCAAAATCCTACAATCCCAATTCCTCCAATCCAAGATCCTATCATCCAAGTTTCTCCAACTAAAGATCCAATACCATCCCCCAATCCTAGTCAAAATCCCAGCATCCTATCCTCTCCTCTTGAGGATTCGCCAGTCCAAACTAAACAGCTACCATCACTCTATCCTCTTGGGTCACTAACATTTGTCAAAGGTAAACCACTTGAAAAAGAAGACATCAGCTTCTTATCTTCCATCAGAGAACCAGAAAATGGCTGTTTGTCATTCACCCCAAGTCAAAAATATCCTTGTCTGGATAAAATGCTGAAAAGATGGAACTATCAAGGCAAAGGCCTTGGCACTCACGAACAGGGAAATATACAGCCCATTCAAGGCAAGAAACATCCGAAAGGCTGTGGAATCGGTTGCACACCAGAAGAGGACACTCCCTCCACATCAGCGAAAGGTACTTCATCCAGAAATGTTGGTACAGCTAAGGCAAAGTTCAAACATCCATTTAAAACCAACAAAACATCTTCCAAAAACCACAACACAATTCCTCCTCCTCCATCGTTACAATCAAGGACAACCTATCATATTCCTCCTTCATCCTCCCCATCCATTTTGGGTCCCTATGTCCCAAAGTCTTTCAGCGCATGTCCGTTACCCAGCAAATCCATTTTGGGACCTTATATCCCAAAATATCATCCTCCATCTTATCCTACTCAGCCTTTCATCCAACATCCAAGCCTCCCTAGTCAAGATCAACAACGGCACATGTCCACATATCCTATCTACCAATCTCCTTCCATCTCTCCATCCAAATATCCTCCATCCCAGACAACTCCTCTTATTCCTCCCAATGCTCCTCGCAACTTGGATGCCATATCACGCATGAATAAAGGGAAAAATCCACAAAAATCCCAGGATTGTTATGTCCAGTCTAATCGACATGCACAATCAAAGCAAAATCTGATCAAGCAAGCCAAAGCAAACCACTGGCCACAAAGGCCCATCAAAGCAAATGCCAAATCTAATGCATCCCAATGGCTGCAAAGGCCCAATGACGATTACCATGTCCAGTCTAATCGACATGGTCAATCAATGCAAGCTCCAATCAGGCAATCAAATGCGCCGCAAAGGCCCAGCAAAGAGCCAATCAGGCATGCTAAAGCACCCCAATGGCTCCGAAAACCTAGCAAAGTCCAAGCAAAATCTATCACATGGCCACAAAGGCCTAGCAAAGCAAAAGCACAATCTGATGCCCACCAATGGCCGCAAAGGCACACTAAAGCTAAAACAAAAATGATGTGGATCCCAAAGCAAAAGGATGTAATGCATCTAAATGAAGCATCCACAATGGCATCCAACGTTGCCCATCTCCTAGCTCCTCAATCTTCCCCTCCATCTCCTCCATCCTCTAGCATAAATCCTCCATCACATCTATCTCTATCTTCCACATCCAATCATCCATCTTCCTCGCAACATGTGCCAATGTTGATCCTGACAACATCCCCCTATCTTGATCACTTTCCATCCTTCCATCCAAACACTTTCTACCACCATCTTTCCCATCTCCCCCATCTAATCCATGACTTTGCATGATCCCCCCCTGTCCTGCTACAGTTGTACCAACATCTAGGCACACAATCAGAAGAAATCAGTGAGGAAAGTCAGCAAAGATCAGTCAGCACATCTAAAACAGCAAAGGGAAATCAATGACAATCAGAGAAATCAGCAAAAATCAGTAATCAATCAGGCTTCAGCATCAACATGTGTCCATCAGCTTGAAACGGAAGCATATTTTGGAGAGGAGGTAAGCTTTAGTCACAAAAGTGAAAAAAAAAGCAAAGGAAAAATCATGAGTCTTTATGTGAAAACCCTTCTGGGGCACATTCTAACTCCAAAACAGTAAAAATAAAGGGCGTATCTTCTAGTGAAAACTTGGCAATTCAAGCGCTAGAAGATGAAGCTTTGCCTCTTCCTCCTATCTGGGATAACAACACATGATAGTTCCCTATCAACATTGCAGAAACCAAACCAGTTAACTTGGGTACAGAAGGATGTTTGTGGCTCATCTACATGGAGGTTAACCTGACAGAAAGTGAATCATGACCTTAAGTGCCTTGCTCCGAGGAGTCAATTATCAACTGTGCATGGTTATATGCACTTGCTTAGGTGTGATCTTAAGCTTGTCGTCCATCATCTAGCAATGGATCCCCATGACAAGCCAGCAACATCAGAAAATCAGCAATCCACATCAGAAAATTGGTGAAGAATCTCTCAGAAGATCAACATCAAATCGCATGATAGCACCAAAATCAGCACAAAACTCAGTGCCACATCAGAGAGTTGGCAACACCATTAGAATATCAGTGACAAATCAAAAGGTCACCATCTAATCAAGAGGAAGCACCAAAATGGTGAAATCAGCTGATCAGCAAGCACGACAGCATTAAATCAGAGCTTCAGCAACAAATCAGAAGTATCAATGCATATCAGCACAAAATCAGCAACAAATCAGAAAATCAGTGGAATATCAATGCAAGCTCAGCAACAAATCAGCAAGATCAGCACAAAGTCAAGGAAAAAAACACAATAATCCATAAAAATTGGATAAATCAAAGGAGCAAATTATCAACAAAGCAAAAATCAAGAGAAAAACATTCATCCTCTGGTGAAAACTTGGCAATTCAAGCGCCTTGGACAAGTACCATGGTGAAAACCTGGTAAACAGGCGCCATGCGTAGTGCCCCCCCCTAATTCCTTTCTGCAGTTAGGGGCTTCCTTTCTATCACCTCTTATCCAACATGTCCTCCATCCCCTTTTGTCTCTCACTTCATTCATTTTCCATTGGATCTTGATGACAAAAACAGAGACTATCAGATGTACATGCTTTTGGGCACCTCCTTGGCATCCATTGCACCTTTCAGCTACATATCCTCTATCCAATCCTTTCATCCTAGCTTCCATCCTTCCTCATCCTCTTGTTGGCATATCTTCCATCCAAGCATACACCATGCCTTTAAAAACACATGAACTATCTTAAACAGGGGGCATCCTCTTCCTTGGTGACGTATTCCTTGGAGGCTATCCAAATCTGAATCTTCCATCTCCCAAAATCCTCAGCAATTTCTCTATCCAAATCCAAACCAACCACCATCCAATCCTTCCAGCACTCCTCTATCTTAATCCATCAGCAGTTCTTCCAGCATCCTCTATCTTGATCCACCAGCAAACCAACTCAGCGTCCCATATCCTTTATCAGAATCCAACATCCGCCATCCACAGCAGAAAGCAGATTCACCATCTTTTGCACCAAAATCCAGAGCTCCAAATCCACAAGCATTATCGTGTTCCAGCCCTTTGAGTTGTTTCCATCCCTTATCCTAAATCAGAAATCATGCTCTTTTTGGCACAACGTGTTGTCTTAAAGAAATCAAAACCTTGTCCTTGCATAGCCTTATCATCTCGAGCAAGAGATTGGCTTGTATTGACAAGAATCCAGTTGATCGAAGATCATCAGTCTATCCTAGGTTGACGCAATCCTATCACTGATCCTCCATTGGGAAAACAGCAGCTCATTTTGTTGACACTTGGTAATCTTCCACCAGCTTTCCATCTTCCACCAGCTTTCCATCTTCCACCGGCTTTTCATCCTCCAAACAGATTTTCCATCTTCTTAATCCTCTAGCAGTTCCACCATCCAATCTCTCCGAATCTTCCTCCATCCAAATCTTCTAGCAGTTCCATCCTCCCCATCCTCAGCATTTTCCTCCATCTTTCCAACACCTAGTATCTTCTCTTGTCATTGGTATCTAGCTATAGGCTAACCTCATTGCAATCCAATGCCATTCATCCCTATCCACACCTTGCTAGCAATCTTCCCAACCTATCCATCTCTTCTAGCTATCCAACATCCAAGATCAAGCCAACCGATGAAATCGCATCCTTCGTCTTGTAGCAAGCCTTGATCTCGATCCAATCATCATCATTGGGATATGTTCTTCCCAAATCCGTGTCATTTTAGGACACATCATCCATCACCAGTCCGTCTTGGCCTTCCAACCCAACTGGGGCATCATCTTGCATATCTTTGAAGTTGTCAGCTTCATCCCCAGGTTCTTTGTATATCCTATTCTTGAGTCTTGTACCATAGTGTCAGTCGTGTCTCCACCTAAGCTCATTTGTACATTTGTGTCTTTAGGTCCCGTCCTTTGTCTTAGCCTTTGTCCGTCCTGCAGCAGCATTTGATCAGGAATATCTTGTCCCATTCCCAGCCTCAGAAAATTTGTAGTCCCACTCAGGCCTTGTGCTTCAGCAACATCAATTGTCGACTTATCTTTGCTCATCCTGATTATTCCTTGAACTTCAGCTTTTGCCAGCGAACAACTACACTTATTCTCTCACCAACCCATGGGTCCTTGAGGATATATCGTTCCTCCTGTCTGACCTAATCTTCCATCCTGGTCCTTGAGGATATATCATTCCTCCTGTCCGACCAATCTTCCCACCATCAATCAAACCTAATCTCTCTCCTTGGCAAAGGATGTCTTTTTGGAGTTATCATTTTGATCTTGGGTTTTGTCCTTTTGATCTTGTTAATCTTTTTGGCTTCTCATTATCCCACCAGGGTCACCACGATTCATTATATCATGGTGTGCTGCGTGTGCGGATAATCTGGGGCAAGGTCTTTTGATCTTTCACTTCTGCTTGTGAGTCAGTTGTGTGTTTGTGGTTCCTTCAGCATCGGTTCCGCCATGTCGCCTCTGCGCTTCATGTGTGATGTTGGGGCAACCCTGTGTGTTTGTTTAGCGTCAGTCCTCGTCAGTCCTCTGCAACGCTGGTGACAAGGCCTCGTGATCCCAGTATCCTTGGCAGGTCTCTAGCATTGCTATATTAAATCTAGGCTGTGCACTCCCGTTTGCACTTGGAGCTATCTGGTCCCTTGCATTTATCATATAGCTGCATCTTGCATCTTGCATTTCCATCTCATCTTGCATATCATCCATATTTATTCTTAGAAGTGAGGTTATTTATCTCCCCTTTCTTCCTAACCCCTCTTCCTTCCTCGTCCCACCGGGCACACTCTGTCCCAGGGCGTAATCCCTCTTTCTCCTTGTCCCACTGGGCGCATCTTCCATGATTTTGTCCCACCGGGGCATGTCTCTCTTTCTTCTAGTCCACCCAGGCGTCATACCCTCTTCTTCTGATTCTAGCCTCGGCATCTTGTTTTCTTGTCTTTGACGCCATGCCACTTGCGGCATCGCATCAAAGAGGGGCAAAATGTAGACACCGAAAAATCCTTCAGAAAATAAATTATTTTTATTTTCTGAAAATCCTTGATGACATCATCATTTATTAATTTATTAATTATTTAATTAATTAATTTATTTTTATGGCATTAAATTCCTCTCTCTTAATTAAAAATCTTTAATTAAGGAATCTAGCCTAAAAATGTCATTTGGACATTATCCCTAATTTATTAATTATTTAATTAATAAATTGACCAAAAAACCTTCAAAAATAAATTAATTTATTATTAATTTATTTTTTATCCCAAACTTGGCCAATTTCCTCTAGACCACTAACCTCTTCCAAAATCTTCTAATTCCTTCTTAATTTCGATTAGAAGGCTAATCCCATCTTTCCTAACCCTAATCCCAAGGTTAAATATTTAATTAAGGTTAAATATTTAATTTCCATATTTATTGAAAATATTTTAATAAATATTCCTAAAACTTAAGCTTTTGGAATGAATAACTTTTATTCCATGAAACTAAGGAGAAATCTAGACTCTTCTGGAATCTTCTCAAATCCACCCTCTTCACCCATCCTAATCCCTTTTCTTGTCCTAATCTAATCCTAATCCTACCCTTAAACCTTTGTGCAATCCTAACCAAGCTTAAGACTTTCCTAAACCAAAGCAAAGTCTTTCCCTCCAAATATCTCAACCACAAAGCATTTATTGCTTCCCCAAAGTCTTCAAAGCCTCTTAAAGCCCATTCATTGCTCTTACAAGCATTTATTGGAGAGTTATGAGCTTGGAGCCCCCTTTGTTGACTCCTTTTTGCCCTTCCCTTCATCCACTCACCTTGTGACATGTGTCACCTCCTGATTGGCTGAGAACTAGCACAATCCATGTGCTTCCCTTTGAGTGAATCTTGGCCTCTCTTAAGGATTTCAATCCTGGCCATTCATTCCTCCTACCCCAAGCCTTAGAAATCCTATAAATACCCTCACTTCCTAAGGCAAATCATCTCTCAACTTTCAAACTCAATAGCAAAGTTATAATGCCATTTTCATTTTAGCATAAGCATAAACTCATCATTTTAGATCATTTTCAAGCTTAAATCACATCTAAATTAGCTTAAATGGATTAACATAGATTCATTTCTTGTTTTAATCTTAGTTCATCTTTTAGCTTTGCATATTTGTGTGTTCTTGAGGCCTTTTGAGGCAAAATAGGTTCCTCATACCTATTTTGTGTCATTTTGGGTTTTCTTGATCCTCAAATCATTTATTTTGCATGCTCCAAGTGCTTGAGTTTGCACACCCACATCCCTCTATATCTAAGCATATCAAACGGTGCATGGGCGCATCCGTTTTAAGCTTAAACTGAGGTGGCTTTGATTTTAGTTTGTTTACCTTTAAATTTGATTTGATAATATGCTATGATGTTTATTTGTCTTTGGCCTTCAAAACAGGTTTAGGTGCACTCTCAAATCCTAGTCTACAGTATGTTTGGTATGTGTATGGTACATTTCATATTACTTGAGTTGCCATCAATGCCAAAGGGAGAGATTGTTGGACTACAACTGATTTGGAATCTGATTGAAGAATCTATGATTAAAGATCACTGAGGAGTTTCTGATTAGATATATAATATGATTAAATTAGTATTATGTTGTCATTGATGTCAACTAGTTTGACATCACTTATCTTGTAAGTTACTATACCGAGACATCTGAAGAAAGGTGAAAGAGATGAAGAACAGAGAAATCTACATGAGGAAAGATGTACATGACAGATGAGGATAAGGAACACATTGAGTAACTTGTTGATGATTCTATGACTTGATGGTATTGACTTTATTATGTTGCATTCATCTATAATGAAGTATAGAGCTGAAAGACACAAAGCAGTGTTGTCAGTAAATGAAGCATTTCTAGTATACATCGATGGAGTGTAGTGTATACCGATCATAGTATTAACCAAGTAGTGTTCACCGATGCATTTCTTTGTTAACCAAGCAGAACAAAATGTATTAAATGATTAGCCTAGCCGGTAAGATTGATGAGCTGGCAAGAATATAACATCGAGGTAACAGATAATGTTTGTTACACAGATCAACAACTGACAAAATTTAGAGATCTAACGAAAAAGATTGAAATGCGTTATTGACACAAGTACCAAGAAAGTTTGAAGTGGCAAAATCTATGAATGAGGTTAAGCAGAAAAATATGATGGTGGAGAAGAAAATGATTTACTCATCTATATAAGAGAACAATTTTTCTTTATAAAAATGCCGTAAGAAGAAGAAGCTGCAGGAATATTGCATGAACAAGGATTTCATGTATTCTGATCATACTGGTTAGTAAGAACCGAGCTGTAGAATAATTACCGAGCTACAGAGAGAAATTACCGATGGACAATAAGTTGATACAGTATTGACTTTGAAGTGAATTATTGATCAAAAGGATTTGTATGGACTAAATATTGATCTGTAGTTTGCAATTGAAGTTGTATTAGGGCAGGTCATTTACTGTTACATATTTAACCATATACACAAGTATATATGAGTGTATATACACAAGTATATATGAGTGTATATACACACATTTGTGTGTGTATATAGACCCTTATATACTTCCGTGTATTTTCCTTCAACCTTGCTCATGACCCAACTTGCAAAACCCCAAATGGAGAAATTAGGGTTTTGACCATGCTTTATTTTGGGCTAAACCCTAATTTGAAATTAGGGTTAGGGTTGGCCTTTGGAGCTAGAATCCTTTTTTTTAATTTTAAGTTAGGAAATTATATTTAATTTTGGCTTAGCATTTTAAATTCTAGTTATCAGAATTTAATGCTAGTTGACTTTTTCTATCCCTTTTGAAATTTTGATTTTTAAAATATTATTTTATTTAGCTTTTGATTTCCAAGATTCCTTATGAATTACTTTATTGGATTCTTAAATATCAGGCCATTAATTGTCTATTTGATTTAGTTTCAAATTTTAAAATGTTGAGAAATCATTTAATGGGCCTTTATAATATTTTGTTATTATCTTGAGATTTGAGATTTTTTAATTAATATATTTAATTTATTATTTGAACTTTATTAAGATCTTATTATAGTTTTGGAATACTATTTATTAAATATTAATTTAATGAATTTTATTATTATCTTTTAATATTTGGGCTATTAGGGGAATAAATCATTTATAAGTCCTAGGAGGTTCCTAGGTAAATTATTTCACCCTAGTAACAACATTATAATAATTACAATTTTAAATATTTTAATCCCTTAATTTGATTATTATAATTGATTTTTGAACTTGGTGTATGTATATATATATATATATATATATATATATATATATATATATATATATATATATATATATATATATATATATATATATATATATATATATATATATATATATATATATATATATATATATATATATATATATATATATATATATATATATATATATATATATATATATATATATATATATATATATATATATATATATCGATTAAAGGTTATATTAATTTAATTCTAATTTTAATTGATTATTATTATTTTAATTTGTATTAGTTGTTAACCCTAAATACCTCATTTGGGTTATTAGCACGATTATACTTTATCTTTTACACCTTAATTGAATTTCTGCAAATTGATCCTAAATGGTAACTCAGCATTCGTTAGGGTTAGGATTTGATTTCCTTTGATTTGTTCTTCTTCAAATTGGACCCCTAGAATTTTTTGACCTAATCGTTGACCTTTTCATATTTTTTAAATTTGGATTATTACCTTAGGTTATTCCCTTTTATTAATTTATGTTTAAACATAGTTAGGGTTTCATTGACTGATGCAGTTAACAAACAAGGGATGTTGGCAAGCCAACGCATGCCATGATACCCCTTGAGAGTTGATAAGTGTTGGTTGAAGTATTTCGTTATCAAGTTGAGTGTTCCTTAGTGTGTAACCTAGTTGACGTTTTGTGCTTAAATTTTTTTTTTGTTGTGTGTGTTTTGCCCTAATTTTTGGGCACGACGCTTTCTTTGTGATCTTTATTTGTGGTTGGCTTGACAATATTGAATCCCAAAATGAGTATAAGAGGACATCAAGGCCTCTCATTTTGACATCCATGATTATCCATTCTATGTGCAATCAATCCATTATTTTTATGATTTGAAGAATAAGTGCAATCAAGCTAATTAAGGACTTGGATTCAAGATTTGAAGTCTCCATCTCTTCAAGAAAAATAAATCTTCCCTATTTGATGTGATTTTCTCTCTCATGATGGCCAAGTAGAGGGATTCTTAAGATAGAAAGAAGATATATTCCTCTTCTCCATTCAAGATTTCAAGCATACACTCATTCAAGATCTAGGATTGGATAGTGTAGATCCATTGCATTTTTTAAGGAATCCTTGATCCTACAAGATATTAAAAACATAAAATTCAAGAATCTTCATGGATTTGATTGATTTATGCATCCATCCATGAGGGTTTTTCATGCAAGGCAAATCTGACATTTATCTTGTTTACATTACTTACCTTATGTAATTTCTATTTCATTTCAAGGTTGATTCATATACTAGGGATTGACTAAGGAAATCCCATTTCCAAAACCTTTTCCCTTTCTTCTTATGTCAAGAATAAATTTTTGGAGTGTTAGATATAGATTTGAGGAGTTTCAAAACCAATTGTAGATCCTTCACAAATTTCATCAAATTTGGAGTCTCTAGGACAAGCTAATTTTTTTTGGACAAGGTTTACTTTGTTTGAAATAGTCCTTTGGATCCAACATTTTCACATTCATAAGTTACAGGTGTGAGAGTGCTAGATCTAGAACCATTTTTAATTTTGATAGATCTACGATAGTTAGAACTAGATTTGAAATGCATTCCTCTTCTAGCTTCAAGGTGAGTTCATTCCTCCTCTTTTCATCTTGCAATTAATTTCATACATAAGATCTAATATCACATATTTTTAGTTATCATTTCATTTATCAATTCATTTTATACATTTTCATATCATTTTTACATATCATGTACTTAACATTAAAGGAACCCATACCTGAATCACACTCCATCCTCAAATGTAGATATTGCATTAGCACCCCTTCATCCTTTTGGTTTGTGATAATCCTATTTGGGTTTGAGGGTGATCCTTTGTGGGTTTTCCTAATTTATTATACCCCTCATACTATTTTATTTGGTGAGTGATCTTCCTCCATATCATTTTCACCATTTCTTATGATACATTTTGGTGAACCTGACTCATAACATTTCCTCTTTTGATTTTGGTGTTATATTTATTCTGCATTCCTATAGGCTCACCATTTCTTATGATACATTTTTGGTGAAATTTCTCTTTCATACATTATACTTTTTGATTTAGCAGCTAGAACTTCTTTGTATGATCTCTTTTTTATGCATTATAGTTATATCATATCTTTCTTGTATGCATTTGTTACATTACATGCTTAAATTTGACATTTAAATTTTCTTGATTTAATATTTATTTCAAATTGAATTTCATGTCTCTTTCAATTCTTCCCTTGTGCATAAGTGTTATCACTTTGAGTCCAACCTATAGCATTCCACTTAGAAGAACTCGTAGACTTATGGGTTCCTTTGATCTTGAACCCTCCTTCTTTCCTAGGAATCTTGATGAGACCAACATGCATCTTAGTGATCCTAATACTATCACAAAGAATAACTCTTATCATTCTTCTCATGATTAAGAAGAAGCATTAAGGGTTTCTCATGTCCAAATCCAAAAAAATTCTCATGACTTTGAGAATTTTTAACAATGGCTAGGTCAAGAGAACAATAATACTAAAGATCTTTCCATTATAGAAAGTTTAAGGAAACTTATGTACAATGATGAACATGGTATTAACATTTTGTGTAACATTTCTCATCTCATTGAAGTCAATGTCAAACCCATTAGGGATTGTGCTTAATATTTATACTTCAATCCATGTACTACAAGTATTGAGACCTCTTTTTCTATCTCTCCTTCCAATCCTAGTGTGTCCACTTATTCTCCACCTATCATAACAAATTCAATTAAAAATATCAATCCTACATATGTGATTCTTCCTAATTCTATTGCTCTTTCTATTCCTTCAAGTTTTCCATGTGTTAAATTGCATTCGTTTGTTCCCACTTATCATAGTATTCCTTTGTTATATTCAACTATTCCATCAATTTCTAAAAATTCTCCTAACATTTCTCATGTTTGTCCTCCCACCATTTTTTCTACTAATTCTACCATTAATATTTTGGCTCAAACTGTGTCTTCTTTGCAACAAAAAATTGCTTCCATGACTCAATACTAGTTCCACATTCCCACTTGTGACATTTATTATCCTTTGTCTATGGATATTATCCATGTTTTTATCCCACAATATATTGAGATTCCTCATCTTGAGACTTATAATCGTAAGGTTGATTTTGTGATGTGTTGGTCATTTTTCATGTCTTAATGTGGTGTCTAGTGGAAATGACCTAGTTTGGAAATAGGTTATATTATTTTTCAAAGAGGTTTTAAAATTTTCCACGTCTAAATATGAAAAACCCTACCTTAAATATTTTTCTACATTACCTTTTCATGTCACTTAAGTTCCCCTTTAAGTACATGTTTTAAATTTTGTCGGGTGGGGCCAAGTTCTTTTCAAAGCCTCTAAGCCTAGTAGGTCCCCTTTAATTTTTCCTAAGTCTATAGTTCCCGAAGGGGTATTATTTACCTAAGTATTGATATGCATTAAACTATGTTAGATCTCAAATCAATCCAATGGTTGTCATGATCCCACTTAAATAAAGTAAAAGACCTTTATCCATCATGACATCATGATAGTATGACACCTGGTGGTTGGTGGACCCAAGGTGGAGCTGAAGTCAAAAAAAGTATTGGTTAGATCAAGTTTGATCCAATTTTGTCATATTTTTGCTTTGAAAAGATGTGAAGGCTTTATCCTTTGTGGTATCATGACCTTGTGACATTAGATTGTAGTTGAAAATAAAGTTAAAAGAATGATTAGATTAAAAGAGATCCAATGGTCGTCGCAAGCCTATGATGAAAAGATGCATGGTCTTTTATCATTGCAGCTTTATGACAAGGTGCCATGTGTTCTCAAAAGTAATAGTCAAGAATGGTTAGACCAAGTAGGATCTGACGATTATCGGGAAACACTTATAAGAATTTGAAAGGTTTTTAATCATAACGACTTCATGATAATATGACGCATGTCCAGGGTGATGTCACACAACTCGGTCTACATGGTGTTTAATGAATGGTCAAATCAAGTGGGACCTAATGACTATCACAAGCCCATGATGGGAAGTTGCAAGGACTTTAATCATCACAGCTTCATGGCTAGGTGATACGTGGCCAAGGAGAAAACTTTAAAGGGATTATTGACTTTTTTTTGCCAGTTGGTTGCCATGTTAGGGGTCGACTTTCCAAGGTGGATTTTAAAGTGGACCCAGTTTTTAAAAGATGTAATCTGAGCTATAGGATTTATTTGCATGGGATTTTATTGACGGTGCAAATTCAATTTTTTTAAAAGAACATTGATCAGTGGAAACATTCAATTCAATCTCTGAGAAACTTATTGGGAAGTGTGCGATAGTTTTTAGCTATTGCATAAATAGTTGTTTGATGGGATTTTTTTTTCACAAAGTCTTCAATGATCATAGAGATAGTTTTGTTTTCCTGAGTGCAGAAAGGCCAAGAATTTGTAGTAAAATGGAGCTTTGAAAGGTTGTAGAATTACGATTACAGTGTGAATAAAAAGTAAGTTCTTCTCTAAAATTTTGTTGTTGTGAGGGTTTTAGAGTAGACTGTGAGAGATAAAATTTAAAGAAGAAACCCCAGTCTTAGAAGCCATGCCACAATGAAGATATTTTCCAGCTAAAATTGAGTATAAGGATAGGGAATTTTATGATGATTTCCTGGTTTAGTTAGATTGTTCTACAAATGATATGGCTGCTAGGAAAAAGTTGTTTCCAACTACACCTAGGTTAAAGGTTGATGAAGTGTTGTACGATAAAAGTAACTAGTTGAGGGATGCCCAAACAACAGTAAGTGGCTTAAAGATCTTGAAGATATGGTTCAACCAAAGAAACTCACATGCTCGACATTGTAATGCATGGGAACTAGACATGGGCAAATTGGTTGTCCCAGGAGTATTCATGGATGTAGATTTATTATTGTTAATAGAAAAGTCTTATGACCCGATGAGTAGGGTAATCAAGATTGGCACACCTCTTGTTTCAATCAATGAAGATGAGATTAGGTCAGTTTTCATATTGAGCACGACTATAGATTATCATGAGCCAATTGATTTTGACAAGCTAAGGGAGACATATGAATCTCAAAGGGTTTTCATCAAGAGTGGTCTGTTGAGGGAACACTTTACAGTGATGCTTGTATGACCCAAAACCTCAGAGCCTTTTCTAGAAAAATATTTCAATCCATGCACCCTAGGTGTTTACATGTCTTTGTGAAATATTTTTAGTGAAGATGAAACTAACCCTAGGCCCCTACATTTTATGTTTATGATGATTCAAATATTGCATCCACTAGTAGGGGTGAATTTTGATTTTGCACTATATTTGGCTAATTGTATCCACAATGGGTTAATTGGCCTAGAGAAGGCCAAGGTAGATCAAGATTTTGGGTCGTATTCTCTTTTAATGCATATGTTTTTATTTAAAGGAGAGTCATTCTTTGTAAAGGAGATGAATTTGATTAAGTAGAAAGATAGTGAGGAGCTCCCAGTTTAATTATGGAGCATGGATTTATCTTGGGATAGGGCTAAAGCTAGCTTCATTAGATTTGACAAGGTGTTTGCTTTAGGTTTGAGGTCACTCCTTTCACATGAGAACCCTAGGATCCCAAAAGCCTTGTTGGATTTTATTAGACCTAAGGAGTTTTTTCCTAAGTTCAAAATTCTACACAATTGGGGTGATATCATCTTGTATCTTGTCTCCACAAATTTTAGAGTATATGATTTTAGAGGTATGCCACATATATTTCCATATCAGGTGCCTCTTAGGGTTGGCCTTGTTAAGGCCTTGAAATATCACCCTAACTTAGGCATTACTCAGATATTTCATGCTAACATGGAAACCTTATTGAGTTGTGGGTAGACTCTAATTGAGAAGGAATCTCTGAATTCTAGGCTGGTTCCTATTGGATTTGGAATATCACCTAAACTAAACTTTGATTGGGAAAAGGGAAGAAGGAAAAGATTTAAAAAACTAAATGAAAATGGGGTGATACACCAAAATGGATTTCAGACTTATTAGGAATTTTAAAACAAACATCCACAAGCACAATCTACTGAGAGTTGTATTATCATTCACTATTCAACATATAGGTCAACCTAGACTCACTATTAGGATATATACCACAAACAGTGAATATCTATCAATAAACATACCAATTCTACAAAAAAGGTTTGATTTTTTGATAACTTAGAGGAGGAATTGTATTAACTCACTTCTCCTTGTCACAAAACAAGTAAACACTAAAATGCAGCAAGATGAAATGGATTGAACAAAAACTCATAAAATGTATGGAATATGGGATACTTGCATGGTTTTCCTCCAAATCTGAAGATAGGTTACAAACATATGCAAAAAGGGTAAAAAGGAACAAAAAATTCACTAAGTCCTCTTCTCCACAATCTTGAACCCCTAAAACTGAGAAAGAAATTTAGTCTTATAGCCTCCTAAGGCCAAAATTTGAAAATAATGCCCTCTTATTTAGCCCTAAATCTAACTTAAGAAATCTCTAACACAAAGCATAAATTATGCCACTAATTTGGCCTCCTAATGTCAGCATTTTAAGATAAATATCTTTTGTAAACAATACTAAAATATTACAATACATTTGAGCCTTAACTCAATTCCAATTTAAATCATACCTCAAACCTATACATAAAATTTAAACCTAATTCTAAAACTATTACCAATTACAAAGTAAGGTCAACACGACCACCCTATGCAATCGGCAACCCATTGCTAAATATCTTTGAGGTAGGTGAGGTGGCATTTGTAAACCCGAGGCTTGATTGTCATGTACTGTAAACATTCAAGGCATTAATCCTTCTCTGTCATTGGACTTGAAAATACATCAAACTGGCATTGTCCTTGGTTTTCACATTTCATTTGTATTTTGGGGAAAACTAAGACAACAAAACCCTAAACTATGGAAAAATTTTGTGCTAGAATTGTGGCATTTTCTTGGTTCCTCACCAGTATGTTGTTGTGTTTGAAGCTCTCTCTGAGGTTTTTTGGGCTCTAGCTGGAGTTTTGATCATCCTTAGATGTGATTAAGGTTTATTCTAATGAATCTCAGGCTTTACATATCTGGAAGTTGTCTCCTAACTTGAGAGCTCAGGCTCTGTAGGTGAGACTCCATTGTGATTGTTGAGGCTTGGCTTGTAACAGTGAACTCAAGCTATGGTTATCTCTTAACTTATGATGCTCGAGCTATGAAAAGTTATTTATTTATAGAGCTCAAGCTCTAGATCTAGAGATGGGCATAACTAGAACTTGAGCCTTGAATACTGAGAGTTGCATATAATTGAAACTTAGGGTTTGATAATGAGCTTAGGCCCATTTCCTGGCATGAATCATGAGTTTAAAGCTCTGGCTGAGCTATGACTAGAACATGAGCATGAAGAGCTTGACTTTGAAGGCTGCAAGACTAGGAATGTTACTTTGATTAGGAACCTAGCCCCTGACTGGCATATTTCAGTCACAGCTTCAGATCGAGCTTTATGTTGGAACTTGGGTTGAGCTCAAGCTGTGATAGTGAGCTCAGCTTGGAGATTGGAAGTTGTGACTATGACTTTGGCTTTATTTTATGAAGCATTTGGCATTCCTTGCATTGATCTTGTCCTTACTATGAGATAAGTAATTCATTCCCCTTTTGTTGAAGGCTTGATATGCTATTGAAGCTCTTCCTTTCATTACATAGACTTTGGGTTTTTCTTGTTGTTGTTTCTAATGTTCACTATAGAAAAACTAATAGTTATTTCATTTCATTATGTATCTTTTCTTGTAAACTCCAGTTTAGCTTTTCTTTCTTACGGCTTAAAAAGATGTGATGCTTCATTGTGTTTAAACCGGTCAACTATAGCCTGGTTTAGTATTATCTTCCAGTTGTTTGACTCGGGTTTCATTGTGCTTGTACTGTCTATTGAAGCTCGGTCACTAATGATAGTGACGACTATTTGAACTTCATACTGTTATTTCATGTTCATTGTAAAATTGTAGATTTTTTTCTGCTTATCATCAGAGTAAATAGTGAGCATGCATGTTGCTTACCAATGTTATTTGAATTCAAACTAAAAACCACCATATTTTGATCTATAATATTTGGTTGTGGCTATGAACATGTGCACGAAACTTGAATGCAAAAAAGATGTTTAAATCTTTATGCTGCTACCTATTAAATAAAATATATAAAATTTCAGTAGTTTGTGAGGTTCGAGCACGGGCTTGTGACACTCACAAATATCAGAATGCAATCTTGGGCTTGAAATTTTGCAACAAATCTATCTTTGTATATAGTTTTGTGAACTAATGATAGTGACCAGTGCATCTTTTGATTGGTTTTAAATACTCAACTATAACTAGTGATTAACTGGTTTTTCCCTCTTTGCAAAAATAACAGTGATCACTGTATAAAAATATTTTCATTAATCGTATGAAATGCAATAAAATGTAAAAATGTTTGTTATTCATTTGTGAGGTTCGAGCACGGGATTGTTACACTCACAAACTACTAATCTGAGAACATTTGTTTTAATACTTTGTAACTGAATTTTTGTAGCATTTATTCATACTTTGAACATACACTTGTTGTTCACACTGTTACTTGTCATTTCCTGTAACATTTTACATTCAACCCTTCACCAGTAATTATTTTCAAAGCATTGCAAAAGATATAGATGATACTTCTCTGAAAAGGCCTATAATCTAAAAGCACTTGTATTTTAGTCATTTTGTAACAGCATTGTCTTTTTTGTAAATACATCATGTTGTTTCTCTTTTATGTAACTATAACAAAGCATGGTCATTGTGGATTCATGACTTAGATATGCACATTGATTTTTTCATTTTTGGAAAGGGATAAACCCTCATTACAGTGCACATCACTTGTGAATTCTCTATCTTTATAAGAACAAGTTGTAACATCCTTTAATGCACTTTGATATGAAATACCAATCCATTGAGCACTGCATCTTTGACTCTGTTAAGATTAGAAACAACATCAAATTCATCTTGTTAGGTTAGTGAACATGATTAAAACATCAGTTTTGTGAGAATGCAAAGTATGGTGACATTTATGAATTAATACCAGTCAACTAATGGTATTCACTAACCTACCAAGATGCTATTGATTCTAAAAAAGGTTTCTCAGCTACAAGAACTAAGTCCCTTTGATTCAGATATTTGGTTTATATATAAAATAGCATGCATAATGATGACCATAAATAGTAAAAGGTTTCATGGAGTCATGTCCCTTTAATACTACTTTTCAGTTTATGTGGATGGATATTTTCTTATTGCATTGATATCACAGATAGATGTGAAGCTCTAAAAGATTGATTATTGTATGATGTTTTTTTTTATGCATTTCTTAGATCCAACTGGATCTAATACATTTTCACTCTCATGATGTAGGACAAACCCTAAAGACCCCTAGGAGATGAAGAAATGGATAGTGAACCTGAGGACATGATAGACAACCAACCAACTCCTAAAAATGCAGATGACCAAGGCAATGCATGGGACCCTACTCATACTTCTATCATGCTTTCTATTCTACAATTTGTACTCTTTTTTGACATGAAAGATGAACTATGAAAGAGCATTTATCTATTACATTCAGATTGAATGCACAATGTAATGATCAATTATGAATTTGAAAATTTGAATGTGATCAATACTTAGAGTACAATATAAAAAATGAATATGAATGCAATAGAAAAATGTTTACCTACATCACCTAAAAAGTAGTGTTGAATAGATTTTGCTTTATGCAATGTTTTCCTATTTATGTTCATCATCCTACATGCTGAAAATTAGGGTAACAATTTTGGTGACTTCTGTTGGATGTCTACTTGCTAGACATGAACTACATACCTTATCATTGGGCAATGGAGTTAGAAAACTAGAACTTATGAATGTAACCTTTATTGAAATTAAAATGCACCTAAACTAAGACTTATGCAACCTAAAGACCTAGTGCTGGACAACACTTATTGAAATGAAACTAAACTAAAAA
>BSBK01002602.1:2500-45000 GCA_027943335.1 Chamaecyparis obtusa | reverse complement strand
TTCTTTATGTTGTGTAGAATTTAGACCTCTTTTAGTTATTTATTTATTTATTGTTGAGTTGGATGGGTGAATCTCCATTTATTATCTTTTCACATTTTGGTTATATAAATTATTAAACTAATTCGTGGTGGCATTATTTTTAATGTTTTAAATTGTGACATGATACACGTTTTTAGTTGTAAAATTTACTAAGGGAATTAAATATTATTTTATTATTAATCTATTTAATTTAGTATTATTGTCTTATTATTGCTTTGTGAGTAATTTGTTTTAGGGATTTCTCCCTCGTAGTCTCCTTTTGATTAAACCCTAGTTAGTAGTTTCTTTGGCCTTGAGCACCTTTTGTGACGGGGATGTCGGCAAGCCAGTGCATGCATTGAATTCCCTTATGAGATGGGTGCTTTAGTTGTTGTTTTGTCCTCATGTCCTATTGTAATCTCGTAGTAGTTGCCTTTTAAAAAAAAATTGTTGTGTGTGTTTTGCCCTAATTTTGGGCATGACATTTTGGTATCAGAGCCAAGTTTCAACTCTAGGAACCTTAACCCATTGTGTTTTCAACTTATGTCTTGTCTTTCACTTGTGTAGGATGCCTCTAGTTACTCGTAGGGGTCGTCATCGTGGGTGAGATGATAGGGTTTCTAGTGAGGCTTTAGTGGATGCTGAGTAGCCAGTAGAGGATGTAGGTGATGAGCCAAAACCACCTCTAGGACCGCCACCGAACCCTAATCAGGATATTCTGAATGCCATTTAGAATCTTGTCGGTATCATTATGGATAGATTTCCATGAGGAGGTCAGCAGAATGAGGCCCGAGAGAGGAGTAGGAGTCCTCCTTCCAGGCAAGTTAAGGGAAAGTCAAATTTAGAGGATGAGTCAGTACATATGCCAGAGCCACCACCACCACCACCACCACCACCACCACTACCACCTGAGATAGTGCATAGATCACCCCGTGATACAGGGGATCATATCAAAGAGCTTGTACGCCTTCAACCACAACCCTTTTTAGGATCTACAGATGGTATAGAGGCAGAGGCATGGCTTTTGAGCCTTGAGTGCTGCTTTGGGTTGTGTCCTTATGAGAGCAACCTTAAGGCATGTTTGGCAGTGCATATGCTTAGAGGTAATGCCTCTACTTGGTGGAGATAGGAGGAATATAAATACCACTTAAATTTAGATACCCTCACATGGGAGGTTTTTATTGAGAGATTCAAAGCCCGATACATGTCAGAGCATTTCAGACAGTGATGCATAGATGAGTTCTGTGACCTCCAACAGAGAGGTATGATTGTGGCATAGTATGAGAGCAAGTTTCTCAAACTCCTTCCCTACGTGGATTATATGAAGGATGAGAAACTTCAGGTCAACCACTTTATCAAAGGGTTGAACCATGCTATATTTGATAGAGTATGATTGGTACCTTAGGAGATTTGCGCTATAGCATTGAGAGAACCATGGTTGTAGAGGAGATCCATAATCGGTCATAGAACTGTAATTCCATGCCACAGGCTTCTAGTTTCTAGAGATCCCACTAGAAAGGGAATCAAAAGCACCCATAAGGATCATTCAAAGCACCTCAGCAACAGTCTCAGTAGAGTTAGAGACAGAGGCCTCCACAGGGACAATAGGGCTCTAAGCCCAAGCAGTGGAATCACAGGGTCCTTGGTGAGATCAGAAATCTCAGTCACAGTATGTGTAATACCCCAAAAATGGGATATAGGTTCATTAACCTCTTACATCAACAATTCGAAACAAAATCGACATCAAAGTCCTAACCTAAGGCACATCTACACATTATCGAATCAAAAATTAGTTTTATCCTAATTCTGCATCGAAGAATATTCCTAGCAATATTCTTATTTATCTTAATTATCTTTAATTTAATAATTATTTGGCGATAAATCTTATTTATCCTAAAGTTTGATTAATTGAATATTATGAATCTTTAATTAATTAGATTTAATACTGCCACTTAATTATTTAATTAAATTTAATTAAATTTATTCCTAAATTGTATTATTTAATTTTGACAATAAATCTAAAATCTCATGACTAATTGATTAAATTCTTATTTAATTAATTAATGTCAATTGTCAATTTTTAATAATATAATTTTGAGTAAAAGTATGATTTAATAATTGATTAACCCGTAAATCAATTGTTTTAATTCAAAAATCAGTTAATTTGAGAATAAATCACTTTATTTTTAAATTAATTTATAATAAAATCGTGCACAATCTGAAAAGTAGGCAACTAGAAATTAACAATCAATTTTAAAATTGAAACTCAACATCTGATGATGAGTTGAAATTTGATCTAAAACTCTATTTTGAGTTAAACACTACTTTTGCATGATTTTTGTGAGTTAATTATCTCTGATTTCCTGATAACTCAAAAATCAACCTGAGTTTATCAAGAGTGATTTATGGCTTTTCTCAATGCATCCTCAAGCCTTGGATTTCTATAAAATCAAGGCTCAGCTCGCGAATTGGTGATTGAAGGATTAAGCACTTGCGACAGGTGATTTGTGAGATCTTTCATAGTTGATCATAGTTTTGCATAGTTTCATATCATAGATTAAATCTGCATTCAATTTCATTCATCTAGCTTAGATTCATACAATTTTTCATATTATTGCATAGAAAATACAAAAATATAGATTAATCTGCATTCATATAGTTTTTCATTCTTTTGCATTCAAATCCTTTATTTAGGTGTTGCATTGTCACTGATCTCAATTACAATCTGAGAACATCATACTCACACCTACTAGAAGGCAGTAAATCACTGGTTAGCATAATTTCAATTACTTGCAGATTTTGGTTTTTGCTAACCTCTAATGTTTTACTGAAGTGTTGTGTCTGTAGCTAGGTACAAAATTCACACACACATTTCTGGCACCCATCGTGGGGCCCTGAAATGAGTTTCCATCTTTTCTATTTCACTTCTATCTATTTTTCTGTCATTTTTTGGTCCATTCTATGATTTTATTCCTTGTCCATACATTTTTCGTATGAATTTTGTCAGAAAGTCACACCAGAAGCTACAGGTTGTTGTACAACATTTAAGGACTTTGAGGCTCATTTCAGCAACTACAAACTATTGTTTGGGAACTATTTTGTCATTTGGTGAGACACCCACTATCGTACGAGTTTCCAGACTGTCGTCTGGGAGGTAACCCACTGTCGTAAGAGTTTTGGTACCAAGATTCAATTGTCGTTTCATAATTTTTGGTGGTTTTTCACATTTGATTTTCAGATTTGAACTAACAGCTAACCCTAACAATTGAGATCTTCTATTTCTGACTGATATTTGCTGAGTCTAATTGGGAAAAGTGCAACTAAATTGCTAAAACATGTAAAATATACTAAGCACATTGCGAGGAATTCAAGTATTCTACTATGATCTGATAACACTTTGATTTGGACATAAAATGAACTCTCACGTGTCAGGCTTGTGTGACTTTTCTTGCTTTCGTATCACAGACTTCATTTTGGGCTATAAAACGAAGATAGATTTTCTTTCTGCATATCTGTTAAACATAGTGAATAGGCCCTATGAACACTATTTGTGGATGATCTTGAGAGAGTGGGCTTCTTTCCCTTGTTCATGCATGTGAAGCTCTTCTTGACGAAGGATCCCCTTGTAGGTAGGGAGGTACTGAGATTGTCTTATGTTCTACTAGATTTTTGAGTCTTCAACTTTTGATCAATACATTCTCTCTCTGGAGGGGTTGATAGATCATAAGTAGTTGACATCATAGATCTTTGTGAGATAATTTCAGTCTTAGCATGTCAGATTAATCTATCTACTTTGTTTTGGTTAAAAGTGAAAAGGCTAGAGGACTATGCTCTACTCCCTTTTTGGGTAGTATCAGAAACTCAAATCCTTGAATTTGGAACCAGTCCCCATGTGGTATCTTTTGTGAGTCACCTTTAGAGAGGGTTAACTGTAGTGGACATTCCCTTAATTGGGTCAACCACGTGGATGGAACCTCAAGCGATAATAGCCATTTTCATCGTGGTAGCAGTAGCCGCTATATAAATGTCCTTGTGGAGGAAATCTTCATAGGTGTGGTCTCTTGTTGGGCTATCAAATCTCCCTAATAGATCCTGATTGATTAAATTATTGGACTATGTCAAAACCCTGGTGTGCCTAGATTGGAGTTCTCCCTCTTGAGATCATAAAATTTGTAGAGTCGGACCATTACTACAAACCCTAGTGAGGCCAAAAATTTTCATTTTCTAGGATTATGTGCGTTATTTAAAAACTTTTTGGAACATACACAAGTAGTATTTCTAGGGATTAGCATAATAGGTCACTATTTCTTGTTCATGCGCAAGGTTGCTTTTGCCCTTGTTCATTTTTTTCAGATGATTGCTTGCTATCTTGTGTGCTTGATATCTACTTGGTTATTTGAGACAGACTATTACACACAAATCTTTAAACCTATACAGAAAACTTTTCCAACAATCTAAAACTGAAAGCCTAAAAATTGCAAAATCTAAAGAAAAATTCCTCTCTGGAGTCAAAAGTTGTCCCATAGTCTCAGATTGTCATACGAGTCTTGAGAAAAATTTGTTTCATAACCACTGTATTGTCATATGGGAGCTAGTATTGTGTCATACGGGTATTGTCACCATAAATGAAAAGAACATTATCCCTAGCAGCAATTGTCATGAGTCTTGTCAATTGTCATTTGAGAGCATACCTAGTGTCGTACAAGCCTTCAGAAACTCATTTGAGAATTTTCAAAAATTTGTCAGAGATTGGTCAAATTTTTTAGGAAACTAGTTTTTACAGCCTATTTCTAGATTCTGTCAAAATATTCACTGTGTCAGGAACATAGCAGAAACTAGAAAGAATTTGATCATTTACCTAAAGTGGTCTCTTGAGTCTGATTTAGCCTTCTAATTTATTGATTTGAGTCTTTTTCATCTTGTATCAAAATTATCTTCAAAATTCAGTCTTCTTACTAAACAGCTAGGTGTTGTGAGCTCATTCCCGCCATCTTTTGGGCATCTACCCATACTACTATTGCACAATATCCTTCATTTACATCTGATCTATCTTCATATTAATCCAATCTTGACAAGGTTGCACCATTCGATCTTCTTGAATCAAGTCATTCTTCAATTGTCTTCATCTTGCTCTCTTGCTTCACCCAAGGTTAATGGTGGAAACTAGAGCCTCCTCACATAAGAAATCTGGAGAGGCATCTCATACCTTACCTTTGTCTACTCACATGGGTCCAACCCTTGAGAAACTCTACAATTTAGGTCTTTACAAAGATGATGGTCTTGGCAATTTTTGATTGAAAACTGGTTACATACCCCCTCCATCAACTCACAGAGGTAATCAACAATCTCTACATCAATCTATCCCAGGGAGTCCTAAAACTCATAACATGTCTCACAGAGGGACACATCATGGGTCTCAAGCACATCACTCTCAACATGGTATGGATCAAGAACCCACACCTTCTGAAATTTCTTGATATCAAAATGATGACGACTTCAAGAAAATGATGAGACATTTATTGAAAGAAGATAGAGAGGCATAATTTCTAGAGTTAGCTCATCAAGGAACTAAACTTCCTCCAAAATTTAATGTTAAAGACATCATCATACATGAGGAAGAAACCCCTATCACTACTATGATGAAACAGATGCATGCCATGCAAGTCAAACTTAACAAACTTGAAAAAGAAAAGGAACCTAAGGAGTTCTCCATGGAAGCTCTATGCCCTTTTCCATTTGATAAAGACTTGTATATGCCACCATTCCCAAAAAGAGTGGAGATGCCTAAATATGATAAGTACAATGGAAACTCTGATCCTCAAGATCATGTCAGGAAATTGTGTACTCAATCTATGGAGTTCATGCATGAACCAACCTACTTAATGCAACTTTTCCCTCGATCTCTAGGAGGGTCAGCCATTCATTGGTTCTCAAAAATGCCTCCAACTATCAAAACTTTTGAGGAGTTAATCAAACTATTCTATCAACAATACTCCTATAACATTCAACATCTAGTTACTATGATCGATATCTGTAATCTGAAACAGAACTCGGGAGAACCATTCTTGACTTTTCTCAAGAGATGGAGGAAGAAATTTTCTCTATATGCTAGACCTATTCCAGAAACTGAGAAGTTGGAAATATTTATCAATAATCTTGTTCTAGAACTCAACTACCATTTGAAAATGCAAAATCATACATCCTTCGATACGATGGTAGAAAATGCTATCAAAATTGAGAAAGTGCTTGTGCAAAAAGGAGACATATCACTTCAAAGGGACAAGTATGAATCTGGATCTAGTTCTAAAGACAAAGGCCAAAATTGGAACAAAAATAAAGGAGTTGTTATAGATGGCATTGTTGATAATATCTATGCCCTATCTAAGGCACCCGCTTTCAATCTCACTATTGGTACCCAAGCTATCAAAGCTTTTGAAGCTAAAACATCAGAATCTACAAAGAAGCCATCTACTTACAAACCTTGGGCTACAGATCCTAATCGCAAATTCACTCCTCTTGGGGAATCCTTGGAATCTACCATGAAAACTCTATTGGATAACAACATCATTTACTTGCCTGAGATAAAAGTCTTTGATCCTGAACCTAAACCAAAATGGTGGAGAGAGAATGATTTCTGTGACTTCCATCGCAATAAGGGTCATAAAAATAATAATTGTGTTCGCTTGAAGCACATCATACAAGACAAAATTGATAATGGAGAAATCACGATTGATAATCATAAGAGCAATAATGATCATACAACATTCACGGAACCATTCCTGAAACATGGTAAAGAAGATTCTTCTTCTCAGCCTAATATGGGTGCTAAAGTCAATTATGCCTACTCTGGAAACAAAGCTATCATCAATATGGTTGAACCATGTCTATCTGAGCATTGCAATGTCATCACAATTGTAAGAAGAGATAGAGAAAATTAATCAGCAAATGTAGTTACTCGATCACAAGCTCAGACACATATGCAAGGACAAATCCTAGATTCATCCAATGTCCCTAAGATGCCTTTCAATCTTTCATTTTCTTCTAAATAGAAGGCTACATCTAAATCTTCAAATCCTAAAGACATGAGGCCTACTTCGTACAGTATTGTCCAACAACTCCAGCATACAAATGCTAAAATCTCAATGTTTGAGTTGCTTTGGATATCTCTAGCTCATAGAGCCATTCTAGACAAAGCTCTGCTCGGATCCAATGTTCTTGACAACCTTGATTTAGATAGATTCCAAGCTATGGTTGGTCATCTAACGTCTCCATAGTATATCTCCTTTTCAGAGGAAGATGATAATTCCTTGAGTCATCCGCATAACTAGCACTTGCATATCAAAGTCTTGATCCAAAACCATCGTGTCAAACGTGTGTTGATAGATGGAGGTGTTGGTCTCAACATTTGTTCTTACAACTTGATTACACAATTGGGATTATCTAAAGTTGCCATTGATCCTAAAAAGAAAATAACCATCAAGGCATATGATGAAGAAGAAAGATCTTCCAAAGGAACAATTGTCTTGCCTATCAGAATAGGTCCAGTCATTAGGGATTCTACTTGTCAAGTTCTTGATATACCTTTGGCTTACAATATTCTTCTAGGGAGACCTTGGATACATGAAATGAAAGCTATTCCTTCCACATACCATCAATTTGTGAAATTTACTTATGAAGGGGTAGAGGTGGAAATTCCAACAGACCTATACACAACTTGCAATGCATTGAAATAAAATGCTGATAAAATTGTTCCTACTAATAGAGAATCTTCCACTAAGAAGCTAGACATTGCTTCAACATCCAAAATGGAAGACATTGCTAAAGAGGTTAAAATTAAAGACAATGGTATGGGAGAATACATAATGGAACCTATTTTATCTCTCATTTCTCTCCAATTGTCCCCTAAATCTTATGGACAACCATCTAACAAAGTGAAACCTATAGCTAAAGAATCCCAAGTCATATTCAATGGAAGTTTTGTCACAGAACACGTATCTAAGCAAGAGTTTGAGGAAGATGAAGCTGTGCTTGCATGGCTATACAAGGATGAACCTCAATCCCAATTAGTCCAGAAATGTGACTCCACTTCAAGAAAGATTCCTCAGAAGTCATATGGACCAGGGCACAAATTGATAAAAAAAATGGGATATACTAGAAAAGGACCTCTAGGACTACAAGGTAAAGGTTCTTCTATCACTTCTTGACCACCATGGTCAAGCCAACAAGAATACAACATGTCTAGGATATAAGAAGAAGCCTTTCTATCTTAGCAAGAACTCCCCACATGTCTTAGAACAAATTGAACCATCCACAACAAATCAACTAAAGGAAGAAACAACTGAACAATCTGACAGTGATGATTCTGACACCACCACTGAGGAGCTCATTCCTTATGAGCGCTTGCCTAAAGAAATTAAAGACCTTCTTGAAGCTGAAGATGATCTAGTAAAAAGAATCAATGTAGTAGAAACAAAAGAACCTACTATAGAACAAGAGATAGTTGCACCACAAGAACCAACTGATCTTGAAGGTAGAAAAATAGACAAAGAAGAAGGTGGTAGCTATTTTGAAACAAATTCCCATGAGTATGAATTCAAATCAGAATATGAGGGTAACCCTTCTTGGGGTATCCACCCTGACTTTACTCATGTTCTTAAATTTCCTAGAGGCATAAATGAGGAATCAAATGACTATGAATGGGGAGCCATTCCAGAGGAAGATGAGCTTATCACAGAGAAACATGTTGATGTTATTCACCAATATGCACCTAACCCAACGTAATTCTAGAGTGAAATAATGAACTTAATGAGTCTGATCCACTGATGGATGAAGTGGACTCCCACAATGACATTGAGCCTATTCATGAATTGAACGTTTTGAGTTGTAATATCACCTTTGAACTTGAGAGTCAGGTTAGGACCAATGATGACAGATCCATATCCATAAACACTATTTCCCAATCTTTCACCACTTTGACTATCCAACATCCTAAACTTCTTGACCAAACCTCCATGAATCCGAGCCAAGGTATTTATACCTTTCCAAATGACTATGCCCTTGCTTGCTACCTCAATGCTATTGAGCCTATGATGACTTCCATCAGTGAACCAAGTGTTAGCATGATAGAGTTGGACATCAAGTATCTTAGTCAAAAGAATAAAAGTAAAAATAAAAAAGAAAAGGAGTTCTGAGGGTGAAAAACACTTTGTGGTAGTCTCAGAACCTACAAAAGTAAAAATAAAAGATGTATCTAAAGGTGAAAACCTCTCTGAGGCACCTAAGGATGAGATATTTGATGTCATTCCAAGTCATTTACATGACAGATCTCTAGTTCTAATTGAGCCTACTCAATCCATCAACTTGGGAACAGCAAAAGAACCGCAGTTGATTGATGTAGCACAATCCTTATCAGAAGATGAAAGGCTAAAATTTACAACATTCTTAACAGAAAAGAAGATCAAATTTGCATGGAAATATTTAGATATGTTAGGGTTAGATCTGGATCTTATAATGCACCATCTATCTATTGCTCCAGGCGTCAAACCTGTTAAGAAAAAATTAAGAAAGATGCATCCTCATGTTGCACTCTTGGTCAAAGATGAATTAGAGAAACTACTAAAAGCTGAATTTATCCATGTTATTGACTATCCTGAATGGATCTCTAATATTGTACCTATTTCTAAATGAGATAAATCAATTAGAGTGTGCACAGATTTCAGAGATGTAAACAAAGCATGCCCTAAGGATGATTTTCCACTACCTAATATTGATATGATAGTGGACATGACTGCAGGCTTTGAGATGTATTCTTTGATAAATGGTTTTTCTGGATATAATCAAATCAAAATTTCTCCAGAAGATCAAGAGAAAAATTCTTTCACATGTGCATGGGGTACCTTCTATTGGAATGTCATGCCATTTGGGCTTAAGAATGCTGGTGCTACATATCAAAGAGCTATGCCATCTATCTTTCATGACATGATGCATTGAACTATGGAGGATTATGTTGATGATACTTTAGAAAAATCTATGATAATATCTGAACATCTTAATGACTTGAGAAAAACACTGGATAGAATGGAGAAGTTTAGTCTCAGACTAAACCCTAAGAAGTGTGCTTTTGGTGTCACTTTTGGAAAGCTCTTAGGTTATATTGTTTCAAAGAAAGGAATTGAAGTAGATCCAGCTAAGGTCAAAGCTATCATGGAGATGCAACCTCCCAAGAATATTAGTCAAATGAGAACATTACAAGGGAGAGTACAATCTATTAGATGCTTCATATCTCAGCTAGCAGACATATCACAACCTTTCACAAAGACATTACATAAGGTGTGACCTTTGCATGCAATGAGGAATGTGAAAAGAACTTTAACCATATCAAGACATATCTATCAAATCCTCCTATTTTGATGCCTCCTATTCAAGGGAAGTCATTGATCTTATATGTCTCCATGACAGATACATCACTAGGGGTATTGCTAGCACAACACGATGAGAATAAAAAGGAAAGAGCTATATACTATATCAGTAGAACATTGGTAGCATATGAGAAGAACTATTCAATGATTGAGAAAGCTTGTCTATCTATGATCTTTGCATCACAAAAATTGAGACATTATATTTTAGCTCATACCACACATTTGGTAGCTAAGATTGATCCACTAAAGTACCTACTAAGCAAAGCTACCCTCACAGGTAGACTAGCTAAATGGGTGATGTTATTAAGTGAATTTGACATTGAATATGTTGAAAGAAAAGATATCAAAGGATAGGTAATTGCTGATCAATTGGCTGATGCACCTTTGTTTGATGATACACCAATGTAAATGGAATTCTCAAATTCCTCTATCATGAATCTTTCTTCTAGAGTATGTAATTTATTCTTTGACAGCTCCTATACACAAAATGGATCTGGAGCAGGCATATTTTTCATCACTCCTCAAGGATACTCAATACCTAAAGCATTTAGAATCAATTTTCCTTGCACAAACAATATTGTTGAATATGAAGCCCTTCTTAATGGCATGAAGATAGTAATCAAATGGAGAGTACTAGAATTACACATTCATGGAGACTCACAACTTGTCATACACCAAGTCAATGATGTGTATCAAACAAAAGATGGAAAGTTGATCCCATACAAGAGAATGGTAGATGATCTAAAGAAATATTTCATATCTATCACATTTGATAAAATACCTAGAACATTGAACAAGGCTGCCAATGCAATGACAACACTATCTATTTTACTACAGTAGCCTAAACATGAGCTATGCTACAAGTTCCTAGTGGAAGCACTATCTTATCCTACATATGATTGCCCTAAAACCCACATGATCTACACTATTATTGGTCATGATTCATCTCGATATAAAAACTTTTTCTCTTAGCTCCAAGATCAAATCATTCCTGATACCTTCAACCACCATGAGAAACAATACCTTATCTAAAATGCATCCTGATATGTCATCATTAGTCACGATCTGTATAAACAAGGTCTATATGGTACACTACTTAGATGTTCAAAATGGGAAGAGTCTCAACCTGCATTAGAGGAAGTCCATGAAGGCATTTGTGGATCACACTCTAATGGTTTAACACTAGCTCAAAAAATTATTAGGGCTAGGTACTATTGGCCTAAAATGGAAAAAGAGGCTATCAAGTTTGCTAAGAACTGTCAAAAGTGTCAAGTACATGGAAAATTAATTCATGCACCAGGGAGAGACCTAATTCCATTTACTACACAATGGCCTTTTCACCAATGGGAATTTGATCTTATAGGATCCATACATCCTCATTCTTCTAATGGACATACCCATATAATCACAACTACAACTTATTTTACAAAATGGGTAGAAGCAGTTCCTTTAACTCAAGCGACCGACAAACAAATTTCAATGTTCATCTTGAACTACGTCATATGTTAGTATGGTATTCCACATTCTATAGTCATCAATAATGGTGGAAAATTCAAAAATAGAGATTTAGATGATCTATGTGCCAAATTCAAGATTACACAACATTGGTCATCAATCTACTATCCTCAAGGGAATGGAAAAGCAGAGGCTTCAAACAAGAATCTAATGAAAATCTTGCACCAAACAGTTAATAAAATAGGAAGAGACTGGCATCTCATGATCAATCCAACTCTCTGGGCCTATAGAACAAGTATCAGAATGCCCACTGGGGCTACACCATTCACTTTAGTTTATGGGTCTGAAGGGGTACTGCCTATTGAGGTTGAAATCCCATCACTAAGAATCAGAATGCATGGTTTAGTAATTGATGATGACTATAGAGTGTCTAGGTTGCAAGAACTTGAACTACTAGATGAACGTAGACAAGCATCATATGATCATCTCAAAGTATATCAGAAGAGAATGTCTAGAGGCTAAAACAAGAAAGTCAGACACAGAGAATTTTAGGTTGGCGATCTAGTCTTGAGAGAGAATCCTAAAAATCAATCACATAGAGAACGCAAGGGGAATTTTGAACCCAACTGGCTGGGTCCCTTTGTTATCACTGCTACTTTTGGCTCTGGAGCCTATCAACTCTCAACAACTGAAGGAGAATAGCTCCAAGAACCAATCAACATTCTCCATCTGAAGAAATTCTATGCCTAAGGCATTCAGTATTAAAAAATATCCTAAAAAATTATAAAAATAAAAAAAAGTCCTAAAAAAAATGAACATCCTAGTGAAAACCTAGCAAATAGGCACCTTGATGATTCCCAAAAAAATTGAAAAAAATGAAAAATACAAAAAAATGAGAAAAAGAAAAAGTGCCTTGGTGAAAACCTGGAAACAAGCATCTTGGTAGCAAAAATAGAATCTCTGCCAAGATGGTGAAAACCTGACAAACGGGTGCCACTTGTTTCAAAATACTCCATCTATCAACGCAATCTTGGTCTTTCCTAGATTTCAGTCTTTCTTTAGTTTTTACATATCTCCCGGTTTGTTTCTGCATTCCTATTTTAAATAAGTCGGTCTGTATGCCAATCAACAAAAGTGTCGATATCCTATCAATGTTCAAACTTGGGGGCAATCAAAGTCATATCCTATGGTCTCCAGTGTATTCTTAGACATGTCATATCCAGTCATAGTCCTTTGAAGCTTCATCCGAGTCAATCAGTTAGTCTCCTCTCCAGAAAGGATTTTGCATCTACAACAACACAATCAAACATAACACAAATTGAAAACAATCTATGCTTTTACATGCTTTTATCTCCTTGTATGCTTACTGATTCACATTGAGATTTTTGCATATTGTGTCCCTTCAAGCTCTTCGATGATGTCCTTTTCAGGATTTAGAGAGTGATGACTAGGGGCATAATCTTTTCTTTGTTTTCTACTTGTATGTGAAAATCTAACAACTTTGGAAATTTTGGATTGAAATGGTGTTTGTCTGTAAGAGCCTCTATCTCGTATTGGATGGCCATGCGTACCTCGACCATTGATACCTAGAAAATTCAAGGAAGTTTGATCTACCTATTGTCTTTTTGAGAAATTTCTTACTCCTATTGTGAAACGTGATCTTACCTAAGGATGTGAACGATAAAGGGTCACTACAGGTAATTCACACTTGATTTAGAATGATCTCTTGACTGCTTGGTGTGTTTGTTACACAAGGCGTATTCTGGTCATCATGAGGTCTATGTTTTGATGCTTATACAAATTTCTATATAAAAATGGACATGATATTTAGGTCATCCTGGCATTTATGCCTTGGTGCTTATATCTAATCCGAAATTCCAAAAATAAAATCAATATTCATATGTCCATGGTTGTCTAGCTAGTGGGTGTTGTATTGATTCTTGCACATACAAATCAATATTCATATGTCTATAGTTTCCCAACTAGTGGGCATTGTATTTATTTATCTGGTTAACTAAAAATTTTAGTGATGACAACAAATCGACACATGATCAGTGACTAGGTCCTAGGTCTTACGTTGCATTTCATTTTGCATGTCATTTTGCACTTTGCATGATTGCATGATCTCACAAATTGCTTGAACACTTCAATAATTCTTCTAAACTAAACTTCAACTTGACAACAAAGAGATAAATCTCGCACGAAGGTTTCCTCACAGAACCATGAGCATTCACCATCTTGGGTTAAACATCCCTCTTGACATAAGATTGAGTACTTGTCTTCATCAATACCTGCAAAACATATCATGTGTATCGTTGCATTTACATTACATATTCATGATCATTCCATCTATTGCATTGAATTACATACATGAGCATCATACATACATTTTCCATAATCAATCACATTTGCATAACATTCGTACATATGGAAGAAACCATTGCATTGCATAAATCCATACATACATTCTACACTACTCATAGCATTCACATCACATGATATCATCATTAATCAAAACATGACAAGTACACATGAAGTCGCAACCAACATCTTGATCTCATATCATATAACCCGAACTAGTCCAGGGTGCACTACTGGCACAAAGTACAAAAGAATGAGCTCATGTGAGCTATCAGAAGTTTGAACAGTATACATGAACAAAATGGCAAAATATATCAGACTATCTAGATAGATCAGCTGTCTGCCTGATCCTCTGCATCTAGTGGAGGTGGTGGTGGTGGTGCATCAGGCACTGCCTCGGCTCTGGGTGCCCTAGCTCCCTCTGAAGCTATCATATATTCAGAGTATGT
Source organism: Chamaecyparis obtusa (assembly GCA_027943335.1). Taxonomy (NCBI): domain Eukaryota; kingdom Viridiplantae; phylum Streptophyta; class Pinopsida; order Cupressales; family Cupressaceae; genus Chamaecyparis; species Chamaecyparis obtusa. Next base: position 30,299 of record BSBK01002602.1, on the reverse strand, counting down.
GGGTACTCTCTGAGCAGTGAGAACAATTGCATAATAAGTAGAAACACAATAGGCAGCTCTAGAGGTCTAATGTGTCACCTCTATCTGCAATCTCTTGTTCTCCTCTTGGAGCAATGATCATTGTCTATCTGCCTTAGTAAATCTCTCCTCCCAACGAGCACTCCATACCTTCAGGTCCCTGACCTGTAATCTGAGCCGTCTAATGATCTCCCGAGGAGTTAGTGGTACACTAGGATATGCATCTGCTACAGGCATATCGGTATCTCTAGCAAGCTACTCAGTAGTCTCTGCTCTTTGTGCCTTACGACGTCTAACCTAAGCTCCTAGATCAAAACTAGTATCAACATGTGTGGGATGTGGACTAGCCCCTATATCATACTCTGCACCAAGTGTGTGTGTGAATTTTGTACCTGATCTGTAGACATAACACTTTAGTAAAACATTAGAGGTTAGCAAAATCAAAATCATGCAATAATTGAAAGCTAAACTAACCAGGCGATTCACTACCTTCTAGTAGGTGTGAGTATGATGTTCTCAGATTGTTATTGAGATCAGTGACCTTGACGACACCTAAATGAAGGATTTGAATGCAAAACTGATATGAAATATGAATGCAATTAATCTTTTTTTTTTTTTTTCTATGCAATGATATTGAAAAACTGATATGAATTTAGAATCTAAGATGAAAAACTGATATGCAATACAATTAATCTAACAATGATATGCTAAAATATGAATGATCTCACAAAGTTGTTGATTCGCAAAGAAGCTTTGATTCTCCAGATACCAATTCACTAGCATAAGTTTGCACAATTATGAGATATGAAATTGAAGAGCTGAGCCTTGGTTTTATAGAAATCCAGGGCTTTGGGGATGCATGGAAAAGCCATAAATCACTCAAATAACTTGAGTTGATTTTTGAGTTATTTTTAAATAAAGGATAATTAACTTACAAAAACATGCAAAAGAAAAGTTGAACTCAAAATAGAGTTTTTGATTTAATTGATAATTGATAGTTGTTTGCTTTTATTGATTGTGCATGTTTTATTTATGAATTAATTAATAATAGAGTGATTTATTTCCAACTTAATTGATTTTGAAAAATAAAACAATTGATTTATGGGTTAATCAATTATTTTTCAAACTTTTATTCAAAATTACAATATTAAAAATTGACAAAATGATTTAATTAATTAAATAAGAATTTAATCAATTATTTGTAAGATTTTGGATTTATTGTCAAAATTAAATATCATAATTAGGAATAATAGAATTATATTCAATTAAATAATTAAGTGGCCAAATTAAATCTAATTAATTAAATATTGAGAATATTCAATTAATCAAACTTTAGGATAAATAGGATTTATCGCCAAATAACTATTAAATTAAAGATAATTATAATGATTAGGAATATTACTAGGAATATTCTCCGATGTAGAACTTGGAATAATCAATTAGGGTTCGATGATGTTCAGATGTGCCTTAGGTTAGGACTTTGATGTCAATTTCGTTCGATGTGTTGATATAGGAGATTAATGAACCTATAGCCCATTTTTGGTGTATTACATTTTGCCTCTTTGAATCGTTGTGTGAAGTGCAGTGGTTCAAAGATAGTCTATGTACGATAAAGATATGAAACTGATTCGAAAGATATGATGATATTAGGTCCTAAATGACCAAAGATAATGTTAACTATAGCAACGATGAACCAATGAAACAAAAGCATCAAAACGCTTGATTTTGAACCTTATGATTGCGAAGAAGTGAGTGACCGATTCTAGACTCGATTGTCCTTAGAAGAATCACATAGGTATCACATCTGAACCCTTCAGTTACCGAAGAACCAAGGAAATAACACTAATGAACCGATGGTTACAAAAAGCTGATACAGTTTACAAAATTAGGAGAATACCAGATTGATATGGATCTTGATGAATCTAATATGCCCCAAGTGATGATAGATTTGCCCTGAGCGATGAGGTTTTTTTGATGAATCAGTAACTAGATGTGGTTGTTGTCTTGATTACTGAGGAAAGATTGATAGACAAAATTTAGATTACAAACTTTGAATGATGTGCAATACCATGCCCCCTTCGGGATTAAAATTAAAATCTGATAAGAAAAGTCAATGTTAAAGTTTAGAAGCATGTTAATTGATTTGAGAAGTGGTTATACATGTCTGAGAACACATTCTACATCATTTGGAGGTCCAAAAGACCAAGTTTGACTAGGTTAAACCATGAGTTGACCATGGTGGACCAAGTTGAAATTTTGAGAGTTTGATGTAAGATAATCAGTTAAGTTGAATACTGGATTTCTGTGATGATTGAAGGTCGAAGATGCAAGCAGTAGATCGTCCTAGGCCCAAAATTTTAAATCATGATTTTGACATAATAAATGATCTCAGATTTTAATTTTGATTTGAAAATGGATTTAGAACATCGAAATTAGCTAGGGGTGCAATTTTTGTGAAAAATGGAGCACTTTTGAAAATTAGGTCAAAAGTTATATAAAGGCCCGAAGGGTCATTTTCAATTCATTTCAACCTTTTGACTTTGGAGATTCTGTGGAGCCCTCTGAGCAGAAATGGCAGATAGAACAACAGAACCAAAGGTACCTGTGAATTCGCACCGATTTGAGCGTAGCCGGAGACACCAGAGACCTCAGACCTATGGAAATCCGGTAGGTGGACCTTTGTACCTTGCTAAAAATTCCATTTTTGCATGTTTTTATAGCCTTTTAGAATCTTTTTGTATGTTTTTTCATTTTTGAATTTTGTGTGCACGGAAAGTCGTACGACTCCCTAGTGGGACTCATACGAGTTTTCAATTGTAGATAGTTTTTCATTTCATGACCCCCCAAGAGTCATATCACAGGGACCCATGTGTCGTATGACATTCCATTGGGTCCCTCATAACTCGTACGAGGGTCATTCCAGTGTCGTCTGACTATCCTTTGTCATTTGGTTATATACTGAAAGTCGTATGACTTTTCATGCCAGTTTGTACTGTCGTATGGAAAACAGCGAACTAAAAACTCAACTTTAGGATCAAATTTTGAACTTTCTAATGTTGTAACCTGATTCTAGACCTGTTAATGCACCTTCTGATATATCAAATTGCCCCTTGTCTGTACTTGCAATCTGGTCTGTGATTGAATTACTGATAGGATTCCCCTTTTTCTTTATTGTTTTGGTCTATGTAGGCTGTATACCCTGATGTTCATGTTCGACACTCATATCTAGCTACTTAGAGGCTATGCATATCACTTCCTGACCCCATGAGAGTACACCTTGCTGCGTGTGGTTTTGAGTTCTTGATTCAGTTACCTGATATTAGGGTAAATCACAATTTATTGACAGCTTTGATTGAGAGATTTCATTCAAAGACCCAGACATTTCACTTGCCTATAGGGGAGATAACCGTGACCCATGAGGATGTGTATAGGATTTTGCATATTCCATTTCACGCTAGTAGGAGACCTAAGTACGTGAGTTCTAGGAACTCAGGATTAGTTGCTTTTAGACGTATCTTCGGAGATGACACCTAGATGACTTCTTCGATTTCCTGGGAGTTACTTGTATAGAGATATGGCCAGACCCACCAATTGGAGTGTATTATAGCTGGTATGATCGGTGGTATCATCATGTTTGACCGTCAGTAGAATGGTCTTTTGATGGGCTGGGCACCCATGATAGCACATTTGATGGCCACTCCCTCTGAGTTGGCTTGGGGTCAGTGCCTCTTGGCACACATGTTCTCAGAGATGCATGAGATTGTATATCATGAGAGTAGATCATTTGCAGCAGGAGCCCTTGTATTACAAATTTGGGCATGGGAGCACATCCCAGTAGTGAGACCAATGTATCAGACATAGCGGCAGCCTCAGGAGATGATTATATATGCATATGTAGGATATGTGACACAGGTATAGATGGGACACCCTGAGTACTGAAGGCGGTGTCTGGATGATATGACTTTTGTGCATTGGAGACCATATGTAGGCATTGAGCCTTGGCCTACCGCTCGGGAGCAATTCAATTATTTCTTTCAGAGTAGGATACTGATAGGCTAAACCTCTACCATCCTAGAGAGATTCCTTATCACTAGAGTATGGTGGCAGTATGGACAGATTCAAAATGCCCCAGAGGACTACACCGCTTATGCTCAGATTGTGCAGGAGCTTGGTTTAGGTTGGTCTGCTAGATTATCTTACACTTTATGCTCATAGGAGTACAGTGCCATAGTTGGTAGAGATTGGGATTACCGTCCTTAGGTACTGGATGCAGGGGTCACAAATAGATTTGTATCATGGTTAGTAGACCACCCCATTCATATATTTTCAGATCCGACCGAGCTGATTCCCTCCATGGAGGAGGTGATGGATGTTATAGGTGCTCCTATGCCACAGGGCCCTGGACCAGCACAGGCTCTGACAATACATTCGACACCCTCGAGACCCAAAGTGATGGTTCCACCATAGAGACCATCCAGACAGATGAGGCTTCCTTGTCCCACTACTTCTTCAGCAGGGAGATCTGTCGATACACAGAGATGGAGTAGAGGAGAGAGAGGTACATTGGGCGATATTGGTGTAGTGGATGATGTTTTAGCAGTTGAGTAGGTACCAGGTGGTGTGGATATCGATGTGGTATAGGATGATGTTTCTTTTGATTTAGGTGCAAAGGTCAGATGCTACAAGGTGCAGAGAGCAGAGACAGGAGAATGGCCTACAGAGGATACAAAGATGCCAGTAGCTGATGTTGATCCAGTTGTTCCTCTTACCCCATAGGAGACCATCAGACGTCTCAAGATTTAGGTCAGGGACTTGAAGATATGTAGTGCTAGATGGGAGGAGAGATTCCTAGAGGCTGATAGGCAGTGCACTGCACTCACTAGGGAGGTACATCGATTACAGGTAGAGGTGATTCACCAGACCTTGAGATCATCATATTATGTATTAGCTTATTATTCTACCATTCCTGTAGCGCAGAGAGTTCCTACCTATTCACAGTTCATGATGGTATCAGAGGGAGCTAGGGCCCCGAGAGTAGAGCCAGTGCCTGATGCCCCACCTCCACCTCCACCAGATGCAGAGGAGCATGCTGATAGTTGATTGATCTGTGATATGTTTTGATATACTCTATTCTTTTTTATCATTGATATACTATTCTGACTTTGATAGCTCTCTGGAGCTCATTCTTTTGTATATTGTGCTAGTAGTGCACCCCTAACACATTTCGTGTTGATGATATATATGAGATCGATATTTTGGGTTGTGACTTCATTTGTACTTGTAATGTTTGGATTTATGATGAGATCATGTTATGCTTATGCTATGAGTAGAGTAGACTGTATGTATGCAATGCAATAATTTCCTTCATATGTATGGATGTTATGCAAATGTATTTGATTATGGAAATATGTATGTATGATTTATGCTTATGCACTGGATGTAATGTAATGCAACAAATGGTAATTATATGGGATGTAAATGCAGTGATACACATGATATGTTTTTGCAGGTTGATGAAGACAAGTACTCGGTCTTATGTCAAAAGGATGTTTAACCCAGGAGGGTTACTACTTACGGTTCAGTGAAGAGACCTTCGAGTGAGACTCAGCTCTTGTTAGATGTGAAGAATTGATAGGAAGAATTGTTTAAGCTTTGAAATGTTTCCAAACATTTGTGAGATCATGTAAACATGCAAAATGCGAAGAACCATGCAAAATGACATGCAACCTAGGACCTAGGACCTACTCACTGATCATATGTCGATTTGTTATCATCATTGAACTTTTAGGTAACCGGATAAATCAATACAATGCCCACTAGTTATGAAACCATAGACATATGAATATTGATTTGTATGCGTAGGAATCAATACAACACCCACTGATTCTATAACCATGGATATATGAATATTGATTTTGTTTTTCGAAATGTCAGATTAGATATAAGCACCAAGGCACAAACGCCAAGATGACCTGAATATCATGTCCATTTTGATATAGCAATTTGTATAAGCATCAAAACATAAACATCGTGATGACCTGAATACACCTTGCAGTTGCAAACACATCAAGCAGTCAAGAGATCATTCTAAATCCAATGTGAATTACCCGTAGTGACCCTTTATCGTTCACATCTTTAGGTAAGATCACGTTTCACAATAGGAGAAAGAACTCAATCAAAAAGACAATAGTTAGATCAAACTTCCTTAAATTTTTTGGGTATCAATGGTCGAGGTACGCATGGCCATCCAATTTGAGATAGAGGCTCTTACAGTCAAACACCATTTCAATCTAGAATTTCCAAAGTTGTTAGATTTTCACATACAAGAAGAAAACAAAGAAAAGATTATGCCCCCAATCATCACTCTCTAAATCCTATAAAGGACATATCGAAGAGCTCGAAGGGACATAATATGCAAAAATCTCAATGTGAATCAGTAAGCATACAAGGAGATAAAAACATGTAAAAGCATAGATTGTTTTCAGTTTTCAGTTTGATGTTGATGCAAAATCCTTTCTGGAGACGAGATTGACTGACTGACTTAAATAAAGATTCAAATGACTCTGACTAGATATGATATGTCTAAGATACATTAGAGGCCATAGGATATGACATTGATTGCCCCCAAGTTTTGAACATTGATAGGATACAGATGCTTGAGCTAATTGGTGTACAAATCGACTTATTGAAAACAAGAATGCAAAAACAAATTGGGAGATATGTACAAACTAAAGCAAGACTGAAAGCTGGGAAAGACCAAGATTGCACTGATAGATGGAGCATTTTGAAACAAGTGGCACCCATTTGTTGGGTTTTCACCATCTTGGCAGAGATTCTAATTTTGCTACCAAGGCGCCTGTTTCCAGGTTTTCACCAAGGCACTTTTTCTTTTTCTCATTTTTTTGTATTTTTCATTTTTTTCAATTTTTTTGATATTTTTGATATTTTTGACTTTTTTTGTGAATGATCAAGGTGCCTATTGCTAGGTTTTCACCAAGATGTTCATTTTTTCAGGACTTTTTCCAATTTTAAAGATTTTTTCAGGACATTTTACCATAGACTAACTGCCTTAGGCATATAATTTCTTCAAATGGAGAATGTTGATTGGTTCTCAGAGTTGTTCTCCTTTAGTCATTGAGAGTTGATAGGTACAAGAGCTAAAAGTAGTAGTGATAACAAAGGGACCCAACTAGTTGGGTTCAAACTTCCCCTTGCATTCTCGATGTGATTGATTTTAAGGATTCTCTCTCAAGACTAGATCACCAACTTAAAATTCTCTATGTTTGAATTTCTTATTGTAGCCTCTAGACATTCTCTTCTGATATACTCTGAGATGATCATATGCTGCTTGTCTGCACTCATCTAGTAATTCAAGTTCTTGCAACCTAGACACTTTGTAGTCGTCATTAGTTACTAGACCATGCATTCTGATTCTTAGTGATGGGATTTCAACCTCAATAGGCAATACCGCTTCAGACCCATAAACTAAAGCAAAAGGTGTAGCCCCTATGGGCATTTTGATACTTGTTCTCTAGGCCCAGAGAGCTGGATTGATCATGAGATGCCAGTCTCTTCCTATTTTATTAACTGTACGATGCAAGATTTTTAATAAATTCTTATTGGAAGCCTCTGCTTGTCCATTCCCTTGAGGATAGTAGATAGAAGACCAATGTTGTGTGATCTTGAATTTGGCACATAGATCATCTAGGTCTTTGTTCTTGAATTGGCCACCATTAACTATGATTATGGAATGAGGTATCCCATATCTGCATATGATATAGTTCAATATGAGCATAGATATTTGCTTTCCAGTTGCTTGTGTCAAAGGGACTGCTTCTACCCATTTTGTAAAATAATCTGTAGCTATGATTATATGGGTATGTCCATTGGAAGAATGAGGATGTATAGCTCCTATAAGATCAAATGCCCATTGGTGAAAAGGCCATTGTGTAGTAAAGGGAATTAGATCTCTTCCTGGAGCATGAATTAAGTTGCCATGCACTTGACACTTTTGACAATTCTTAGCAAACTTGATAGACTCTTTCTCCATTTCAGGCCAATAATACCCAGCCCTAATAAGTTTTCAAGCTAGTGTTAAACCATTTGAGTGTGACCCACAAATACCATCATGGACTTCCTCTAACGCATGTTGAGACTCTTCCCATTCTAAACATCTAAGTAGTGTACCATCTAGACCTTGTTTGTACAGATCTTGACCAATGATGACATATCAGGAGGCATTATGGATAAGATATCTCTTTTCATGGTGGTTGAAGGTATCGGGAATGATTTGGTCTTGGAGATAGGAAAATAGGTTTTTGTATCTAGATGAATCATGACTAACAACAGTGCAGAGCATGTGAGTTTCAGGGGAATCATATGCAGGATAAGATAGTGCTTCCACCAGGAATTCATAGTATAGCTCATGTTCAAGCTGTTGTAATAAAGTAGATAGTGTTTCCATTGCATTGGCATCCTTGTTCTCCATTCTAGGAATTTGCTCAAATGTGATAGATAGGAAATACTTCTTTAGATAATCTACCATTCTCTTGTAAGGAATGAGCTTTTCATCTTTAGTTTGGTACACATCATTGACTTGATGGATAACAAGTTGAGAGTCTCCATGAATGTGTAGCTCTATCACTCTCCACTCAATTGCTAGTTTCATGCCATTCAAAAGGGCTTCATATTCTGCAGTATTGTTTGTGCAAGGGAACTTTAATTTGAATTCTTTTGGGATTGAGTATCCTTGAGGAGTTATGAACAATATTCCTGCTCCAGATCCATTCTGTGTATAGGAGCCATCAAATAATAACTGCCATTCTCTAAAAGAAAGAGTCATGATAGAGGAATCTGGAAATTCCATTTGCATTGTTGTATCATCAATCATAGGTGCATCTACTAATTGATCAGCAATAACCTATCCTTTGATAGCTTTTCTTTCTACATATTCAATGTCAAATTCACTTAAGAGCATGACCCATTTAGCTAATCTACCTGTGAGGGCAGCTTTTCTTAGTAGGTACTTGAGTGGATCAATTTTAGCTACCAATTGTGTGGTATGAGCTAACATGTAGTGTCTCAATTTCTGTGATGCAAAGATCATAGCTAGACAAGCTTTCTCAATCATTGAATAGTTCTTCTCATATGCAACCAATGTCCTACTGATCTAGTATATAGCTCTTTCCTTTTTGTTCTCATCATGTTGTGCTAGCAATGCCCCTAGTGATGTATCTGTAGTGGAGACATATAAGATCAATGGCTTCCCATGAAGAGGAGGCATCAAGATAGGTGGGTTTGATAGATACTTCTTGATATGGTTAAAGTTGTTCTCACATTCTTCATTCCATGCAAAGGTCACACCTTTATGTAATGTTTTTGTAAAAGGTTGTGATATATCAGCAAGTTGTGATATGAATCTTCTGATAGATTGTACTCTCCCTTGTAAGGTTCTCATTTGACTGATATTCTTGGGAGGTTGCATCTCTATTATAGCCTTGACTTTAGCTGGATCAACTTCAATGCCCTTCTTTGAAACTATGTATCCTAAGAGCTTTCCAGAAGTGACACCAAAAGCACACTTAGGATTTAGTCGGAGACTAAACTTTTCCATTCTGTCTAGGATCATGCTCAAGTCCTTTAGATGTTCAGTTCTAATAATAGATTTTTCTAAAGTATCATCAACATAATCTTCCATAGTTTGATGCATCATGTCATGGAAAATAGATGTCATTACTCTTTGATATGTAGCACCAGAATTTTTAAGCCCAAATGGCATGACATTCCAACAGAAGGTACCCCATGCACATGTGAAAGCAGTTTTCTCTTGATCCTCTGAAGCAATTTTTATTTGGTTATATCCAGAGAAACCATCCATTAAGCAATACATCTCGAAACCCGCAGTCATGTCCACTATCATATCAATGTTAGGTAGTGGAAAATCATCCTTAGGGCACGCTCTATTCACATCTCTAAAGTCTGTGCACACTCTGATTGAACCATCTGGTTTAGAAATAGGTAAAATATTGGAGATCCACTCTACATAGTCAATAAATCAAATGAATCTAGCTTTTAGGAGCTTCTCTAATTCAGCTTTTACCAAGAGTGCAACATAAGGATGCATCTTTCTCAATTTTTTCTTGACAAGTTTAACATTTGGAGCTATAGATAAATGATGCATTATAAGATTAGGATCCAATCCTGGCATATCTAAATATTTCCATGCAAAGTTGATCTTTTTCTCTGTTAGGAATGTAGTAAATTTTTGCTTCTCTTCGTCTGATAAAGATTGTGCTACATGAATCAACTGTGGTTCCTCTATTGTTCCCAAATTGATAGATTGAGTGGGCTCAATTAGAACTGGAGATCTTTCCTATAAATGACTCAGAAGGACATCAAATATCTCATCCTTAGGCACCTCAGAGAGGTTTTCACCTTCAGATACATCTTTTATTTTTACTTTTGTAGGTTCTAAGACTGCCACAAAGTGGTTTTCACCCTCATAACTCTTTTTCTTTTTATTTTTATTCTTATTTTTTCGACTGAGATATTTGATGTCTGACTTTTTCATGCTAGCGCTTGGTTTATTGATGGAAGTACTTATAAGCTCAACTACATTGAGGCAGCAAGCAAGGGCATAGTCATTGGAAAAGGTGTAAACACCATGGTTTGGATTTGTGGAGGTTTGATCAATAAGTTCTGGATATTGGATAGTCAAAGTGGGGAAAGATTGGGAGATAGTGTTTACGGATATGGATTTGTCATCATTGGTCCTAACCCGACGCTCGATTTCAAAGGTGATATTACAACTTAAGACATTCAATTCATGAATAGGCTCAATGTCATTGTGGGAGTCCAATTTAGCCATAGGTGGATCAGACTCGGTTAGTGCATCATTTCGCTCTAGACTTACATTGGGTTGAGGTGCATATTGGTGAATAACATCAACATGTTTCTTGGTGATAAGCTCATCTGGTTCCGGAATGGCTCCCCTTTCATATTCATTTGATTCAGCTTCTGATTTAGGATCTCTAGGAAATCTTAGAACATGAGTAAATTTAGGGTGAATACCCCAAGAAGGGTTACCCTCAGATTCTGATTGGAATTCATACTCATGGGAATCTGTCTTAGAATCACTACCACTTCCCTCTTCTTGATTGTTTTCAAGATTAGCTGGTTCTTGTGTTGCAACTATCTCTTGATTGATAGTAGGTTCTTGTGTTTCTACTACATTAATTCTTTTGATTGGATCATCTTTATCATCAAGAAGGTCTTTGATCTCCTTAGGCAATTTTTCATAGGGGATGAGTTCTGAGCTGTCTGAATCACTATCTGATGGGTCTGTTTCTTCTTTCTTAAGAAGAGGTTCTCCTGGTGTGATCTTCTCTATGACATGAGAATAATTACCCTTGAGGTGATAGGGTTTCTTCTTAAAGCCTAGGCCAACAATATTCTTATTTGCCCTACCCATATGTGAAATAGGTTCCATAAGACCTTTTCCTCTAACTCCTAGAGGTCCTTGACCTGGATATCCCATCTTAGCTATCAATTTATTTCCTGGACCATATGACTTAGAAGGGATCTGTGGTGTTGTAGAGTCCCTATTTTGAACATTGTGGGATTCAGATTCATCTTTGTATAGCCATGATAGCACAACTTCATCCTCTTCAAACTCTTGCTTGGATACTTGTTCTGCCACAAAATTCTTTTTATATGTTGCAACAGGTTCCTTAGGTTCAAGCTTGGATTGTTTCAAATATTGTCCATAAGACTTAGGTGAGATAGGGAGAGATTTCAAAGATAAGACTGGCTCCATAGTATATTCTCCCATACTATTTTCTTTGATATTAACCTCTTTTGCAAGATCTTCCATTTTAGATGTGGATGCCTCTTTAGTTGATTCAATGGAAGATTCTTTGTTATTAGGCACAAGCTTATCTGCACTTTCCTTCAATGTATTGCAAGTTGTATTTAGATCTATGGGGATAGTAACATCTACTCCTTCATAAGGAAATTTCAAACATTGATGGTATGTAGAAGGAATAGCTTGCATTTCATGTATCCATGGTCTCCCTAGAAGAATGTTGTAAGCCAAAGGTAGATCAAGAATTTGACAGATGGTATCTTTGATAATTGGACCTACTCTGATAGTTAAGACAATGGTGCCTTTAGAAGATCTTTCTTGTTCATCATAGGCTTTGATAGTTATTTTCTTTCTAGGATCAATAGCCAATTCTGAAAATCCCAATTGTGTGATCAAGCTGTAAGAACAAATGTTTAGGCCAGTGCCCCCATTTATCAACACATGGTTGACTCTATGGTTTTGGATCAAGAACTCTATATGCAAAGGCTGATTATGTGGGTGACTCAAGGAGTTTTCATCTTCCTCTAAAAAGGATATATATTGTGGAGATGTAAGATGTCCAACCATAGTCTAGAACTTGTCTAAATCAAGTTCATCAGAAATATTGGAACTGAGCAAAGCTTTGTCTAGTATGGCTCTGTGAGCTGGAGATATTTGAAGCAACTTGAATATAGAGATTTTGGCATTAGTGTGCTGGAGTTGTTGAACAATGCTATAAGATGTAGGCCTTGTATCCTTTGGATTGGAAGATTTTGAAGCAGACTTCTATTTGGAAGTAGATGAAAGATTGAAGGGTATCTTAGGGACATTAGATGAATCTGAGATTTGTCCTTTCAAATGTGTTTGAGCTTGTGATCTAGTAACTGCATTAGCTGAGGAATGATCTCTTTCTCTTCATAAAATTGTGATGACATTGCAAATTTCAGAGAGACATGGTTCAACCATATTGATGACAGCATTATTTCACGGGTAGGCATAATTGAATTTTGCCCCCATATTAGGCTGAGAAGTTGAAACTCCTTGACCATGTTGTGAAAATGATTTTGTAAATGCCATATGATCATTATTTCTTTTAGGATTTTCAACTATGATGTCTCCACTATCGATCAGATCTTGAATGGTGTGTTTCAACCGTAAGCAGTGATTAGTTTTGTGACCTTTACCTCGATGGAAATCATAAAATTCATTTTCTTTCCACCAATGTAGCTTAAGGTCTGGATCAGATTATTAGATTTCTAGCAAAGTGATGATGTTATCAGCTAGTAGAGTTCTCATAGCTAATTTTAAAGATTCTCCAAGAGGAGTGAACTTTCACTTTTTATCCCAAGGTTTGTATTCTGGCTTCTTTTGGAATGGTTTAGATGACTTTTGTTTTGAAGCTTTAATGGCTTGGGAACCAAGAGTTAGGTTGTAGGCTGGTGCCTTTGATGGAGCATGGATAGTGTCAACAACACCATCTGTGATGATGCCTTTATTCTTGTTCCAATTTTTGTTCTTGTCTTTAGAACTGGATCTTGATTCGTACTTGTCTTTTTGAAGTGTGATTTCTCCTTTTTTCACAAGCACTTTTTCAATTTTGATAGCATTGTCCACCATCTTATCAAAATATGTATGATCTTGCATTTGTAGAGGATAATTGATTTCTAGAACAAGGTTGTTGATGAAGATTTCCAATTTTTCTATTTCTGGAATAGGTCTGGCATATAGAGAGAATTTCTTCCTCCATCTCTTGAGAAATGTTAGGAATGGTTCCCCTGGATATTGCTTGACGTTACAAATATCAATCATGGTGACTGGATGTTGAATATTGTAGGAGTATTGCTGATAAAACAATTTGATCAACTCCTCAAAAGTTTTGATAGTAAAAGGCAATCTAGAGAACCAGTATATGGCTGCTCCCCCTAGAGATCGAGGGAAGAGGCACATCAGATAGGTTGGTTCATGCATGAACTCCATAGATTGTGTATATAATTCTCTAACATGATCTTGAGGATTTGAGTGTCTATCATACTTATCATACTTAGGCATCTCCACTCTTTTTGGGAATGGTGGCATGTACAAGTCTTTGTCAAATGGAAAAGGACATAGGGCCTCCATGGAGAACTCCCTGGGTTCCTTTTCTTTTTCAAGGTTGTTAAGTTTGACTTGCATGGCATGCATTTGTTTCATCATAGCCATGAGTGGAGTTTCTTCCTCATGCATAATGATATCTTCAACATTAAAGTTGGGAGGAAGTTTAGCTCCTTGATAAGCTAATTGTAAAAAGTATGCATCTCTATCTTCTCTCAAGAAATGCTTCATCATTCATTTGAAGTTATCATCATTTTGATATTGAGCGATTTCTTTAGGTGTGGGTTCCTGATCTGCACCATGTTGAGATTTAGCTCTTTGAGAGCCAAAGTTTGTCCCTGCTTGAGACATGGTAGGAGTTTTTGGACTCCTTGGAATAGATTAATGTGGGGTTTGTTGGGTACCTCCGTGAGTTGATGAAGGAGGAATGTAACCAATTTTTAATCGAAAGTTTCCAAGACCGTCATCCTCGTAAAGACCAGAATTGATGAGTTGTTCAAGAGTTGGACCTTGGATATTAGTCAAAGGTAAGGTCTAAGATGTCTCTCCTGATTTCTTATGTAAGGAAGCTTTGGTTTCCACCATTAACCTTAGGTGAAGCGAAGAGAATAGGATGAAGACAACTGAAGAATGATTTGATGCAAGAAAATTAGATGACGCAACCTTGTCAAGATTATGATTGGTTTGAAGATTTGATTAGATGTGGGTGAAGGATACTATGCCTTGGATGTATGGGTAGATTTCCCAAAAGATAGTGGACATGAGTACACAACACTTAGTCTGTTTTTGAAAATTTGATAGAAGATTGATAGATCTGACAAGGTTTTTGACACAAGATGAAAAGGACTCAAATTGATTAAATAGAAGGTTGAATTGGATTCAAAAGGCCACTTTTGGAAAATGATAGGATTCTCAATAGCTACTGCTCTATTCTTGACATAGTGATTTGTTCGACAGATTCTGGAAATAGGCTAAAAAAGCTAAGTATCTGGCAATTCTGACAATTTTCTAACTTAAATTTTTTTCCCAAATGACACTCTGCAGACTCGTACGACAGTGGGTATGCTATGAAATGATAATTGAAAAGCTTGTACGATAGTTGCAAAACTCACACGACAGTTGCTAGCAGGATTTGACTTTTTGGAATTTGACTGGTAGAAAACTATGACACTGGGTTCTTTACCATACAACAGTTGGGCAGTAATGAAATGACATTTGATAAAAAATCCTATGACTTTCTGACTGATTGAGATGATAGTGGACTCTAGAAAAGAATTTTACTTCAGATTTCACAAATTTTGAGTTTTCAGATTCGGATTGTTTGCAAATTTTAATGTCCAGATTCGAGGATTGTAACAGATTTGTTCATTTTCAGTAACCAAATAGATAAGCAAGCATGCAAAACAACAAGCAAGTGATTTCAAGCATGTCTGAAAACAATGAACAAGGGCAAAAGCAACCTTGCGCATGAACAATCAAGTGACTTATTTGTGCTAATCTTTAGAAGTGCTAATTGTGTATGTTCCAAAAAGTTTTGCATTAACGCACATAGTCCTAGAAAATGAAAATTTGGCCTCGCTAGGATTTTTAGTAATGGTTTGACTCTGCAACTTTTATGATCCAAGAGGGTGAACTCCAATCCAGGCCCACCAGGGTTTTGACACAGTCCGAGAACTTAATCTTCAGGATCTGCTAGGGAGATCTGATAGCCCAACAAGAGACCACACCTGTGAAGATTTCTTCCAATGGGACATTTATATAGCGGTTGTCACTACCATGACAAAAATGGCTATTATCACTTGAGGTTTTGTCAACGTGGTTGACCCAATTAAGGGAATGTCCACTATGGTTAACCCTCTCTAAAGGTGACTCACAAGATATACCACATGGAGACTAGTTCCAAATTCAAGGATTTGGGTTTCTGGTACTATCAAAAAAGGAAGTAGAGCATAATCCCCTAACCTTTTCACTTTTAACCCAAACAAAGTAGACAGATTAATCTAACACACTAAGACCAAGATTATCTCACAAAGATCTATGACATCCACCCCTTATGATCTATCAACCTCTCCAGAGAGAGAATACCTCGATCAAAAGTTGAAGACACGCGGATCTAGTGGAACGTGAGACTCCCTCAGTATCCTCCCCACCTACAAGGGATCCTTTGTTGAGAAGAGTTTCGCTGGAAACCCACTCTCTCAAGATCCACAAATAGTGTTCATGGGGCCTAATTACTATGTGTAACAAAGATGCTGAAAGAAAACTATGTTCATTTTTATAGCCCAAATGAAGTCTGTGATAGGAAAGCAATAAAAGTCACTCAAGCTAGACACATGAGATGTTCATTTTAGATCCAAAATCGAAGTCTTATCAGCTAAGAAGATTACCTGAATTCCTCACAACGTGCTTAGTAGATTTTTACCTATTTTTAGCAATTCTTGCACTTTTTCCAATCAAAACTAGCAGGAGTCAATAAAAAATAGAGAATTTCAATTGTTAAGATTAGCCGTTAGTCAAAATCTGAAAACCAAATTTGAAAAACTGCTCAAAAAAATGAAATGACAATGAAAATTTGGTGTCAAAACTCATACGACATTGGGTCTGCTTCCAGATGACAGTCCAGAAACTTGTACGACACTGGGTGTATGATGATACAATAGTTGAACTTCCAAAAAATAGTGTGTACAGTCTGGCATGACTCTTGATTTGATAGACTGTCGTACAACAATGGGTATAGTTTGAAATGACTTTTGTCAGAAACTTGTACGGGCAGAATTTAAAAATCATAGTTTTGGCTCAGAAATTGAGAAGAAAAGACATAAATTGATAGAATTGAATTGGAAACCCATTTCAGGGCCCCACAGTGGGCGCCAGAAATGTGTGTGTGAATTTTGTACCTAATCTGTAGACACAACACTTCAGTAAAACATTAAAGGTTAGAAAAATCAAAATCATGCAATAATTGAAAGCTAAACTAACCAGGCAATTTACTGCCTTCTAGTAGGTGTGAGTATGATGTTCTCAGATTGTTATCGAGATCAATGACCTTGATGACACCTAAATGAAGGATTTGAATGCAAAACTGATATGAAATATGAATGCAATTAATCTATTTTTAAAAAATTTTCTATGCAATGATATTGAAAAACTGATATGAATTTAGAATCTAAGATGAAAAACTGATATGCAATACAAATAATCTAACAATGATATATGCTAAAATATGAATGATCTCACAAAGTTGTTGATTCACAAAGAAGCTTTGATTCTCTAGATACCAATTCACTAGCATAAGTTTGCACAATTATGAGATATGAAATTGAAGAGCTAAGCCTTGGTTTTATAGAAATCCAGGGCTTTGGGGATGCATGGAAAAGCCATAAATCACTCAAATAACTCAGGTTGATTTTTGAGTTATTTTTAAATAAAGGATAATTAACTCACAAAAACATGCAAAAGAAAAGTTGAACTCAAAATAGAGTTTTTGATTTAATTGATAATTGATAGTTGTCTTCTTTTCTTGATTGTGCATGTTTTATTTATGAATTAATTAATAATAGAGTGATTTATTTCCAACTTAACTGATTTTGAAAAATAAAACAATTGATTTATGGGATAATCAATTATTTTTCAAACTTTTATTCAAAATTACAATATTAAAAATTGACAAAATGATTTAATTAATTAAATAAGAATTTAATCAATTATTTGTAAGATTTTGGATTTATTGTCAAAATTAAATATCATAATTAGGAATAATGAAATTATATTCAATTAAATAATTAAGTGGCCAAATTAAATCTAATTAATTAAATATTGAGAATATTCAATTAATCAAACTTTAGGATAAATAGGATTTATCGCAAAATAACTATTAAATTAAAGATAATTATGATGATTAGGAATATTACTAGGAATATTCTCCGATGCAGAATTTGGAATAATCAATTAGGATTCGATGATGTTCAGATGTGCCTTAGGTTAGGACTTTGATGTCGATTTCATTCGATGTGTCGATATAGGAGATTAATGAACCTATAGCCCATTTTTGGGGTATTACACCGAGTACCTCATCTGCTATACCAACACTACCTAGAGTCCCACTCTCTTCTCTAGTCGATCTCCTATGTAAAACTACAAGTCTTCCTGCTGAAGAACTAGGGGGACGAGGTGGTCTCATTTGACCAGATGGTCTCTGTGGAGCTGTAAACACTACTCTCAGCCTCAGAGGTGTAGGCTGGGGCATCGAGACCTATGTACCTGTATGTCTCTATCCTCTCCCCATTGGAGCACCTGTGACATCCATAGCCTCCTCCATGGAAGGTATCAACTCTATCAGATCTGAAAACCTATATATGGGATGCTCTGTAAGCCATCCATAAATCCATTTGTGACCCCTGCATCTGGAACATCTTCTCGATAATCCCAATCTCTGTCGATGATACCACTGTACTCCTATGTACAAAGAGCATATGACAATCTCGGGCCCCATCTTAATCTGAGCTCTCTACGAATCCATGCATAAGCAACATGCTCCTGTGGTGCATCTTGAATGATGTCATACTGCCTCCACACTCTAGTGATGAGGAAGCACTCAATAACTGTAGTAGAACTCCCAATCAATACTCGACTTTGGCAAAAATAGCTGAACTGCTCCCGTGTAGTAGGCCAGGTCTCAATCTGTAGATAAGGATGCCAGATGACATAAGTGCTATCATCTAGGTAGCATCTAAAGTACTTTGTATGACCCATGCACACCTATGTAACATATCTAGAGTAAATATATATCACCGGCTCTTGTGGCTGGCGTTGATCTTGACATACTGGTCTACAAATTGGGATATGCTCCCAGGCCCATATCTAAAGAACCAAAGCTCTAGAAGCAAAAGACTTTCCCTCCTGATACATGATCTTGTGCATCTCAGAGAACATGTGAGCTAGCATACACTAAACCCAACCCAACTCAGAAGGAGTGGCCATCAATCATGCAACCATCGGGGCCCAGCACATCAAGAGACCATTCTGCTGACGATTGGACATGATAATGCCTCCTATCATACCAGCTATAATGCACTCTAATCTATGGGTCTACCCATAGCGCTGCACTAATGTCTCCCAAGATATAGAACCAGTAAGTTGTGTATCATCTCTAAATAATCATCTGAAGGCATGTAATCCAGAGCTACCCGAGCTCACGTAATCTAGATGTCACCCATGGAATGGAATACGCAAAATCATGTACACATCCTCTGGTGTCACAATAATCTCTCCTATAGGGAGATGAAAGGTCTGGGTCTTGGAATGAAACCTCTCAATCAAAGCCATGAGAAATCCATGGTTCACCCTAATCTCGGGCAACCAAATTAGATACTTGAAACCACTAGCAGCTAAATGTACCCTCATAGGGTTTGGAAGAGAAATGCATAGTCTCTGAGTAGCAGGATGAGAGATATGCACATGAATGTCAGCGTATATGACTTACACAGAATAGAAACAAGAATTCCTATCAGTAAATTGGTTGAAAAATAGACTAACATTATAGAGATTCACAAGTTCACTATCTTAGAAGGTGCATTAAATGCTTAGCAATCAGCCTAAGGAATCAGAAAATAAAAATTTTTGACCTAAAGAGGAGTTTTAAGCTCACTGTTTCCATATGACAATGCAGACTGGTACCAAAACTCGTACAAGTTTCAGTAGGGTCCCATACGACAAGCCATGCATATACGACTTTCTAGGTCTCACCGTACGACATATGAGGGACTCGACGAAACATCGTACAACTCTTGGGTCCCTCTCAAATGAGTTTCGGGGGGTTCTGATATGACTATCTACAGGGAATTGAAAAGTCGTATGAGTCATGGAGGACAATCATATGATTTTCCATGCATGTGAGAATTGAAAATTGAAAATGTACAAAAACAACCTAAAAATGCTATAAACATGCAAAAATGGAATTTACAAAGAGGCACAGAGGTCCACTTACCGGATGTCCATACTGCGGAGGCTGCTGATGTCTCCGGCTGCGCTCAAATCAGTGGGAAAAGATAGGTACCTTCATCTCGGCCATTTTCTCGCTCAGAGGGCTCCATGAGGATTCAAAAGTCAAAAGTGAATAATGAATTGAAAATGACCCTTTTGGTCCTTATATAGCTTTTGACCTAATTTTCAAAAGTGCTTTGTTTTCCACAAAATTTGCACACCTGGCTGATTTTGACATTTTGAACCCATTTTCAGGATCAAAATTGAAATCTGAGATCGTTTACTATGTCAAAATCATGATTTAAAATTTTCGGACCCAAGATGGCTGACTGCTTGCATAATCAACCTTCAATCATCATAGAAATTTAGAATTCAACTTAACTGATTATCTTACATCAAACTATCAAAATTTGAACTTGATCAACCATGGTCAACTCATGGTCAAACCTAGTCAAACTTGGTCTCCAGGACCTCTAAACGATGTAGAACGCATTTTCGAACGTGCATAACTACTTCTCAAATCAATTAACATGCTTCTAAACCATTCAAAACTAAATTTTCTTGTTAGATTTCAATTTTAATCCCGAAGGGGGCATGGTATTACAGATCATTCAAAATCTATAAATCTAAATCTAAAAATCAAATCTTTCCTCAGTAATCAAGACAACAACCACATCTAATTATTGGTTCATCTAAAGTGTTCGTCACTTGGGGCAAATCTATCATTGCTTGGGGCATATTAGATTCATCGAGATCCATATCAATCTGGTATCCTAAATCTATCTTGTAAATTGTATCAACTTTTCATAACCAACGATTCATTTGTGTCATTTCCTTGGTTCTTCGTAACTTATGGGTTCAGGATGTGATACCAATATGATTATCTTGGGAGAATCAGGTCTAGAATCGGTCACTCACTTCTTCGCAATCATAAGGTTCAGAATCAAGCATTTTGGCACTTTTTCGTAATCACCGGTTCATTGTTGCTATAGTTAACATTATCTTTGGTCAATCAAGACCTAAATCTTACATCTTTAAATCTTTCAATCGGTTTCTGTCTTGGAATCGGTTAATCTTTCAAATCAGTTTCATACATCTTTATCATACACAAATTATTCTTTGAACCACTACGCTTTGCATAGTGATTCAAAGAGGGGCAAAATGTAATACCCCAAAAATGGGCTATAGGTTCATTAACCTCTTACATCAACAATTCGAATGAAATTGACACCAAAGTCCTAACCTAAGGCACATTTGCACATTATCGAATCAAAAATTGATTTTATCCTAATTCTACATCGGAGAATATTCCTAGCAATATTCTTATTTATCTTAATTATCTTTAATTTAATAAAATTTGGCGATAAATCTTATTTATCCTAAAGTTTGATTAATTGAATATTCTAAATATTTAATTAATTAGATTTAATACTGCCACTTAATTATTTAATTAAATTTAATTAAATTTATTCCTAAATTATATTATTTAATTTTGATAATAAA
This sequence comes from Chamaecyparis obtusa, assembly GCA_027943335.1. Lineage (NCBI taxonomy): Eukaryota > Viridiplantae > Streptophyta > Pinopsida > Cupressales > Cupressaceae > Chamaecyparis > Chamaecyparis obtusa. The sequence continues at coordinate 8,863 of BSBK01002602.1, read as the reverse complement.
TCTAAAATCTCATGACTAATTGATTAAATTCTTATTTAATTAATTAATTTTAATTGTCAATTTTTAATAATATAATTTTGAATAAAAGTTTGATTTAATAATTGATTAACCCATAAATCAATTGTTTTAATTCAAAAATTAGTTAAGTTGAGAATAAATCACTTTATTTTTAAATTAATTTATAATAAAATCATGCACAATCTAAAAAGCAGGCAACTAGAAATTAACAATCAATTTTAAAATTGAAACTCATCATCTGATGATGAGTTGAATTTTGATCTAAAACTCTATTTTGAGTTAAACACTGCTTTTGCATGATTTTTGTGAGTTAATTATCTCTGATTTCCTGATAACTCAAAAATCAACCTGAGTTTATCAAGAGTGATTTATGGCTTTTCTCAATGCATCCTCAAGCCTTGGATTTCTATAAAATCAAGGCTCATCTCTTCATAATTATTAACACTTGAATTTGCACAATTACTTTGGCGAATTGGCAATTGAAAGATTAAGCACTTGCGATAGATGATTTGTGAGATCTTTCATAGTTGATCATACTTTTGCATAGTTTCATATCATTCATATCATTCTTAGATTAAATCTACATTCTATTTCATTCATCTAGCTTAGATTCACATAATTTTTCATATTATTGCACATAAAATACAAAAATATCGATTAATCTGCATTCATATAGTTTTTCATTCTTTTGCATTCAAATCCTTCGTTTAGGTGTTGCATTGTCAATGATCTCGATTACAATCTGAGAACATCATACTCACACCTACTAGAAGGCAGTAAATCGCCTAGTTATCATAATTTCAATTACTTGTAGATTTCAGTTTTTGCTAACCTCTAATGTTTTACTGAAGTGTTGTGTCAATAGCTAGGTACAAAATTCACACACACAGTATGCACCACCAGCTAAGACTCATCAATCTTCCAGAGGTGGATTCAGTGGGTCTAGTATGATAGGTGGCCAACAGCGGTCTAGATCTCAGGGGATCCACATTCAGGCTAGAGGCCCATGTTACACTTGTGGTGCTATGGGGCACATTGCTAGGGACTATCCATTAGGGCACCCAACAGGTAGTCAGAGAGCAGCAGCTTCGAAGCCTACGGTGGGAGACATGGGCAGATCTCATCGAGTGTTTGCAGTGGTTGATAATCGCTAGGCTGAGCATTAGGCCACAGTTATTGAGGCCGCAGGTAGGATTGGAGGTATTAGTATTTCTATTTTTTTTGACTCAGGAGCTACCAATTCTTCCATTACTCCATTTGTAGTGGAGCGTTGTGGGCTAGTGGAAGCTAGGCATGATGTGAGTTGGGAGGTTGAGTTAGCCTCGGGTGCTAGGGCATCAGTCAATTCCTTGGTGAGAGGATGTCAATTTTAGATTGGTGACATGACCACCACGGTTGACCTATGTATCACACAACTTGGGTCTTACGATGTTGTCCTTGGCATGGATTGGCTTTATGCCCACAGCACCAAGATGGATTGTAGGTAGAAGAGGATTGAGTGTGTAGATGATTTTGGTGTGCCTTCGATTATCTCAGGAGTTTAGAGACCTATATCTCTTCATGTGATTTTTTCTATGCAGTTGAAGTGGTGCATGCATAAGGGATGTTAGTTATTTTCCATCACCATCAGTGATCGAGAGGAGGAGCCTTCCCTTGATGACCATCCTATCTTGTAAGATTTTATAGATGTATTCCCTTCAGAGCTACTCGGTATGCCACCACCTCAAGCGGTGGATTTTCATATTGATCTTGTGCCAGGAGTAGAGCCAGTATCTCGAGCACCATACCGAATGACTACCAATGAGCTTAATGAGCTCAAGATTTAGTTAGAAGAGCTCTTGGAGAAAGGGCACATTCATCCTAGTGTATCACCTTGGGGTGCACCAGTTATCTTTGTTAAGAAGAAGGATGGATCTCTTAGGTTGTGTATGGATTACCAACAGTTGAATAAGGTGACCATCAAAAATCAGTACCCACTTCCTAGAATCGATGACTTGTTTGATCAGCTTCAGGGTGCCTGTGTGTTTTCTAAGATTGACTTGAAGTCGGGATACCATTAGTTGAGGATTGTGGAGAGTGATATCCACAAGACTATGTTCCGTACTTGCTATGGCCATTATGAATTCATAGTGGTTCCCTTTGGACTCACAAATGCTCCAGCCATGTTCATGAGTCTCATGAATGGAGTGTTCCACTCTTTCTTGGATAAGTTTGTGGTAGTATTCCTAAATGATATTTTGATCTACTCTTGGGATGAGCATGAGCATGAGGAGCATTTGAGGCAGGTTTTGCAGTGTTTGAGGGACAATCAGTTGTTTGGCAGTTTGTTGAAGTGTGCCTTCTTCAAGTCAGAGGTTCACTATCTTGGTCATGTGATATCAGGAGATGGGATTGTTGTTGACCCATCTAAGATTAGAGAAATTATGGATTGGCCAACACCTGCCAGTGTGATCGAGGTTAGGAGTTTCATGGGAATTGCAGGTTATTATAGACATTTTGTTGAGGGATTCACCAAAGTGTCTCATCCTATCACTTCCCTCCAAAGAAAGGGGAAGAAGTTTGAATGGACCGAGAAGTGTGAGAGAGCTTTTCGGGAGCTCAAGAGGGAACTCACTAGTGCACCTATTCTTGCAGTGCCAAATCCTTCAACAGAGTTTGTGGTTTGCACAGATGCATCTTTGGATGGTATAGGATTAGTCCTTATGCAGGGAGGTCGAGCTATTGCCTATGAGTCTAAGAAAATCAAGACTCACAAGCTCAACTATCCTACCCATGACCTTGAGCTCACGATAGTGGTGCACGCTTTGGTGAGATGGTGAAATTTTCTTTTGGGTCATAGATTTGAGCTTCACTCAAATCATCAAAGCTTGTAGTATATCTTCACTCAGCCAAATCTCAACGCTAGGCAGAGGAGATGGATGGAGTTCCTTTGTGAGTATGATTTCGATGTTCACTACATCAAGGGTAAGGATAATGTAGTTGTAGATGCCTTGAGTAGGAGATGTCATGAGATTTAATCTATGTCTTCTAGCACAGATTTGAGAGGATGCATTTTGAAGCACTTGCCTGAGGATGGATTCTATTCTAAGGTTTGTCATATGGTTCTATCGCAGAAACCCCTTGAGGGGAAATTCTCAGATTATTCCCTAGAGTCAGATGGCCTTCTCTTTCATAGAGGATGCATTTATGTACCTTCTTCCAGTGGGTTGCATGACTTCATTATTCTTGAGGCTCACAGAGCTCATTATGCAACGCAACCTGGAGTCAAGAAGTTACATGCAAATTTAAGGCAGCTATACCATTGGTCGGGTATCAGATTGCTCATTATAGAGATTGTGGCTAGATGTTTGGAGTGCTAGAGAGTTAAGGTAGAGCACCACCATCCAGGTGGCCTTCTTCAGCCACACGAGGTACTTGAGTGGACGTGGGATATTATATCCATAGAATTTGTTGTTGGTCTTCCTATGTCTTCTCATCACCATGATGTTATTATGGTGATAGTAGATAAGTTGACTAAGGTAGCCCACTTCTCACCTATCTGTACTACTTTCACAACACCTGCGGTGGCATAGGTATTCTTGCAGGATATCGTCAGACTTCATGGTGTTCCTCGTAAGATTATATGTGACAGAGATTCTCTTTTCACATCATCCTTTTGGAGGGAGTTACAGTCAACATTGGGCACTAGGCTCAATTTCTGAACAACTTATCACCCTGAGACAGATGGTTAGACTGAGAGGGTTAATCAAGTATTGGAGGATATGCTTCATATGTATGTGATGGATCACCTGACCAGATGGGAGGAGTACTTTCACTTGGTGGAGATTTCATATAATAATGGACATCATTCATCTTTGGGTATGCCACCTTATCAGGAATTGTATGGTAGACCTTGCAGGACTCCTTTGAGTTGGGATAGGATTGAGGATAGAGTGGTTGTGGGGCCGTAGTTAGTCAAGGAGATGGAGCAGTAGGTAGACTTAATCAGGAAGCATCTTAGAGAGGCTCAGGATAGACAGAAGAAGTATGCAGATGCGAAGAGGACTGATCATGTTTACATGGTTGGAGATAGTCTTCTTGAGAGTGCAACCGCATAAGAGCCCAATCCATTTTGGAAAGGGTTCTAAGCTCACACCTCATTTTTTTGGTCATTTCAAGATCTTAGAGAGGATAGGCCCAATTGCATATCGACTAGCTCTACCACCTATCATGTCGTGTATCCATGATGTATTTCATGTTTATGCTTTGAGGAAGTATATCTATGATGAGACTTACATTATTAATTGGGATGCTTTACAGGTGGAGTCAGACAGACAGCTAGCGCTAGAGCCCATACGTATTTTGGCTTGCAGGACGCTGGCCCTTCGAGGTCGAGAGCTAGACTAGGTTAGGGTCCAATGGGATTTCTATGATGAGGTTACGACATCATGGGAGGACACAGTACATATGAGAGCACAACATCCCCATTTTTTTGATGAACTCCAAGAGGAAATTCATGCCTAGGAGGGGAGGATGTGAGGCCTCACCCATGACATCATTTCATAGCAGATTTATTTTTCATCTTTGAACTCATGTTGACACTTTATTTTGTCATGTTGGACTATTTGGATAGAGACATTATATTATGACACTATGTGATGACTTTGATTATGTGATGATGATATATGACTTTTACTTTCATGCTGATTATTAGGTCATGAGTATAGTAATTATTAAATCTTTGATTTATGTATGATACTTTTATGTTACATTCATGTTAGGGAAAATTGTGAGAAATGATCATGATTATTATGTTAGGTGAATTAACATGTATCATTTTATTCTTGACTTTATATGCTTTAGAAATGCTACATTGAAAATGATGAGAATTATTATGAAATGCAGTTAGAAATTAATGATGTTAAGAATGTGATTTTTAGATGCATTCTATTTACATATATATATGTATGATATTTCACATTTCATGAGCTATTGATATTTTGTCAAGTGTGCAGGTAAGGCCATGAAATTTTTGGGGGAAATCAAAGATGGATATTTGTAAAATCATGTTAAGCCAAGGTTATCTCCAAGGGGAGAAATTAAACTCGTTGTAAAATGTAATTTTTGTTAAGTGATGCATGAGTGTAATGATTGATTATGTTTATTTTATTTTATTATTTTAATCTACTTGACATGCCATGTGTATTGTGTTGTAATGTGATTTATTTGTGGTGTCAACTGACACATGTCATGTGAGTTGGCATGCCCAAGTGCCCTATGTGTGTGAGTGGTCTCTATTTTTAGGAGCCATGAGGGGGAGTCTCTTTCATTTTCGGATGCATTTTTTGAGTAGTCTTTTGAGTGGCTTTTAATGACCATTTAAGGTAGTGGAGGTTAAAAATAGGCTACCCCATAGTGGTGCCATATGTTGGGGGTCAAATTTTGACCATTATGATGCTTTTTGACTATTTTTGCCCTTCCAAAAGATGCTCTTTTGAAAAGTGACGAAGTTGGAAGAGGCATGTAAAGCCCACTTCTTATTTTGGAATTTTGAATTTGAATTTCCCTCTTTTGTTGGAAAGGTTTAGGGTTTGTCTTCTTAAGGATATGGAGGGAAAATTTGTGGGTAATTGCCCACTCTCCAATTTTTGGAGACTTGAGAGTTTGTGAGATTGTGAATCTTGTTTTGGGACTTTTGGAAGATTTTGGTTGGCAAAGGAGGAGACTAGTTGGAAAGCTCATCTCAACCCTCTTGCCATTAGCTTGGATCAAGGTTGGATCTTGAATTCTCTTGTCCTTATTTCTATGTGTATATTTTTACTCTTTCTATGTTGTGTGAATGATAGCTCTTTATGTAGATTCATGGCTTCTTGTCTTTGCATGTATGTGTATCTTCCTTTCTTTGTTGCATTGTTTTCTTGAGGTGTGCAAGGCCAAAATCACCCTTGGGAGGGAAGAGAGCCTTGATGGGTGAAGGGAAAAAGTTGGGACTACTCATCTAGTGTAGAGTTCTTCCTCAAGGAGGAAGGGGATAAGGCATGGATGTATGGGCATCCATGTTGAAATCTTGTGTATATTATTATTGTGAGGAATGTGAAGGGATGTTGGTTGAATATTTGGCCTTGTGAACGCGTTATGAGAAGATTTTTAGGCCTTGTTGAAGGCTGGTTTATTCTTGTATTTTGGCATTCTCCTAGTTAGGTAGCTTCCACCTTCACCCCTACTATGGGTCCAAGGTGACTCATGTTGTGCTAGCCTTGGGAAAGAGAATTTGATGCTTAAGTTTTGTTGTTGTTGTTTTTTTGTTGTTCATGTGCTTGAGGTATGCATGTTGAAAACCTATCCATCTTTATTTTCCCCTAGCTC
>BSBK01002601.1:7500-92500 GCA_027943335.1 Chamaecyparis obtusa | reverse complement strand
GACATATAACATATCAAAGATTATATCCTCAATGTCGCATAGCTCCAACTGTAATATACCACATGCACTAATCAAAACACTGTCTGCTTCTCTGCAAGTCTTCGATAAAATATTGTGTTGACATCAATGATAATCATAGTCATGAATGCAACAACAAATGCTACAGAATGGGTGCCAAACACTTTAGCATTCATTCCTAACAATCTCCCCCATTGGCATTGATGGCAACATAGATGAAAAACATCCAATGTTCCAAAAATCCAATACTGCAACACTGCTTCTTCAAATCCTCTTCATCAATCAAATCTTGCTTTGTTATCCTATTCAGTTCTCTCATATTGTTTTACTCATATTGTTTTTCATGCATACTTCTCTCCCATTGACATTAATGATAGAAATTTCATCACTATGTCAACAACAACTCAATGTCAAAAGACACTTTTTAAGAAAATACATTTACTAGAGTCCCCATGACTCAGCTCAGATACACATACCCCCCCATAGAGGAAGTACCAACATCTAGTCCAGAAGAAAGATAGGGCTCATATATTACTGGACAGATGCAACCAACTACATCATTACTCAAAAATAGGCTGGGGCATAACCCCAAGCATACCTCTCAGATACTCAAATGTATCCTTAGGCAAAGGCTTTGTAAATATGTCTGCTATATGTTCCTTTGTGCTTATGTACTCCAGTCTGACTTCTTTCTCAGCAACTTTCTCTCTTACAACATGATATTTGATCTCTATATGTTTTGTCTTAGAATGTAGTATAGGATTCTTAGACATACTGACTGTACTGGTGTTGTCACAATGTATAACAACAGGTTCAACAAATTTAATTCCAATATCCTTCAGCATCTGCTTCATCCAAATTATTTGGTTACAATTGTTTGCTACTACTACATACTCTGCTTCTACTGTGCTCTATGAAATACAATTCTGCTTCTTGCTTAGCCAAGAAACTAATCTTCCTCCAAGGAAAAATGCTCCTCCACTGGTGCTTTTCTTATCATCAACACTACCTCCCCAATCAACATCTGTATATGCACATAAGGTAAAATCATCAAATTTTTCATACCACAATCCATAGTCCATTGTGCCTCTTAAATATCTCAGTATCCTCTTTACTACTGCCTAATATGATTCTCTAGGTTCAGCTTGAAATCTTGCTACAATTCCAACTGAATGTGCTATATCCGGTCTTGTGTGTGTCAAATACTGCAATCCTCCAATCATGGATCTATATTTCTTCTGCTCAACTACCGATGTTTCATCTGTGCTAGATAACTTATGTCCGGTTACCATAGGTGTTCCAACTGGTTTATAATCCTCCATTCCAAATCTTTTCAACAAATCATTCAAGTACTTTGTCTGACTTACAAAGATACCATGATTGTTTTGTGTTATCTGTAATCCAAAAAAGTATTTCATCTCACCAATCATACTCATTTCAAATTAAGTCTTCATTTCATCAGCAAATTTGTCACTAGCCTCATCTTCTCCTCCAAAAATAATGTCATCAACAAAAATAACTATAATCAACAAACCATTTTCAATTTCTTTTATGTATAGATTGCTATGAGCTATTCCTTTAGAAAATCCTAACTTTAACAAATACTTATCCAATCTTGCATACCAAGTTCTAGGTGCTTGCTTTAGTCCATATAATGCTTTCTTCAGTTTACATACCATGTCTCCTTCTTGAGTCAAAGGAAAATCTTCAGGTGGCTCAATGTAGACTTCTTCTTCCAATTCTCCATTCAGAAATGCTAACTTCACATCCATCTAATACACTTTGAATTTCTTAAAAGTTGCATAGGCCAAAAACATTCTTATTGCTTCAATTCTTACTACTGGTGCAAAAGTTTCTTCATAGTCAATTCCTTCTTGCTGTGAGTAACCCTTACATACCAATCTTGCTTTGTTTCTTACAACTTCTCCTTGTTCATTCATCTTGTTTCTGAATACCCATTTAGTTCCAATCACATTCTTGTCTTTAGGTCTAGGGACCAATTCCCATGTCTTGTTCTTTTCTATCTGATCTAGTTCTTCTTTCATAGCATTAATCCAATGTTCATCTTCACAAGCTTCACTAGTAGTTTTAGGTTCAATTTGAGAAATCAAACATAAATTTACCTTATTTCGAGTTAAACCTCCTCTGTCCAAACTTCTAATAACTTGTTCAACAGGATGATGTCTTGATAAATACCTATTCGGTGTCATAGTCTCAGATCTTGCTTCAACTGTAGATTCTTCTCTTGATTCCTCTCTGGTTTCTTCAGCATGACTTTCATTTAACAATTCACTATCAGTTTCATAGAATAATTCAGTAGTTTTAGTGTTAGGCTTAGGATGAGCTTCTTCATCAGATTCATAATCAAGCATTCTTTCCTAAATTTTGAACTTTTCATCAACTTTAACATTTGCGCTCTCAACAATAGTTTTAGTTCTCTTATTGTAACATTTATATGCTTTTCTCTTCAAAGAATATCCAAGAAAGATACCTTCATCACTTCTAGGATCAAACTTTCCAATATCATCATCTCTCTTTATATAACATTTGCTTCCAAAAATTCTAAAATACTTAACTGAGGGTGCATGTCCAAACCATAATTCATAAGGTGTCTTGTCTGTGTCTATTCTGATTTGTACTCTGTTCATTGTATATACTACTGTATTCACTGCTTCTCTCCAAAATATCTTCGCTAAATCATTCTCAAATAACATAGCTCTTGCTGCTTCAGTCGCTGATCTATTTTTTCTTTCTACAATACCATTTTGTTCAGGTGTTCTAGGGGCTGAAAACTATTTCTTAATACCATTCACTTCACAAAAAGTGTTAAACTCTCTAGAAGTAAATTCACCACCTCTATCAGATCTCAAACATTTAATCTTCATTCCAAATTCATTCTCAACTTTGTTCTTAATGATCTTAAACTTAACAAATGCTTCATATTTTTCTTTCAGAAATGCAATCCACATCATTCTTGTAAAATCATCAACAAGAATCATAAAATACCTTTCTCCATAGAATCCTCTAGTCTTGGTAGGACCGCTCAAGTTTGTATGAACAATTTCCAACTTCTTTGCCGATGTGAACTTCTTACTAGAAAATGAACTTCTCTTCTACTTAGCCATCACACATTCTTTGCAAATCATGTTAGTAGGCTTCATAATTTTAGATAAATCCCTTACTATAAGTGTAGTACTCAGTTTCACAATATTATCAAAGTTTATATGACAAAACCTTCTATGCCATAACCAACTGTCATCAATCTTAGTAATCAAACATGTCATCTCAGTAGGATTCAATTGAAATACATTACCTCTGGTTCTAGATCCAGTTCCAATTAGATTTCCATCTTTATCCTTTATTACACAAGTTTTCTCAGTAAACCAAACTTGATATCCCTTATCAACTATCTGTCCAACACTAAAAAGATTATGTTTCAATCCATCCACAAAGTAAACATCATCAGTATTAGTCTTTCCATCAAGAGTAATAGATCCTATACCTTTAATCAAACAAGGTGCATTTTTACCAACTCTAACAACTCCTCCATTATAATTGTTAAACTTTATGAACCTTTTCATATCTCTAGTCATATGATGTGAACAACCACTATCTATAATCCAATCAAATTTCTTTTCAACTTGGGAAACTAAGGCTTTTTCTTCCTTAACATTAGTTTCAAAATTTTCTTCTTTAATTGCTACAAATCCTATTTCATCATTATTCTCAGTATCACTTTCACTTAAAGTTCTTTCAATACTAGCTTCAAGGTCTTCATCATTAGCATAATAACATTCCTTAGATCTTCTAGGCTTGAAATTATTTCTGTACTTCTTAACTCTCTTAGGACATTTAGATGCAAAATGACCATATTCTTGACAAGTCGAACATTTAAAAATTTTCTTACCATCTGGTTTTCTTTTCACAAGCAAGGCAATACCTTCTTCAATCTTCTTGTCTTCTTCATTTCTAGATCTACTATTGCCAGCATAATATCCACTCACATTGATGCTTCTTGACAATGTAGGGCGAATACTAAGAGCATTGAATGTTGTCTCCATTCTAGGTAACTCTCCGGATAACCTTAGGTTCATCTCTGCTACTTCCAATCTTCTAAGAAGAGTCTATCTTGTAAAGTTTGTAGTACAAGGTATAACTTGTTCAATCATCTGTGTTGTCTGCTTAAATACAGGAGTCAATGTTCTCAAAATTTTCTATATCACTTCATTATCTATCTTTGTTCCTCCACAAGATTTTATCCCTGCAACAATTTCTGACATTCTACCAATATAGCTTCTAACAGATTCATCTTCCAACATTCTTATATCTTCAAATGCACATATCCAATTATGTAATCTAACTCTTTTTGCATATTCATCACCTTCAAAAGTAGAGTGCAAAGCTTTCCAAATTTCATGAGACTTTTTCAAATATTTTACTTGACTATATTCATTCTCCAGAAGTGCTGTCAAAAGTGCTTCTCTTGCAAGTATGTTACACATGAATAGATCTTTCTCATCATTAGAGCATGTCTCAAGATCATCTTCTTCAATGATAGTCTTATCATTCTTTTTAGTCAACCAATAACCTGGTCCTAAACATAATAGATGTGTCTTCATCTTTTCTTTCTAGCTGTCAAAATTTACTCCATCAAACTTAGGGCTTTCTTTCCTGAAATTCACCATGGATCTCCTTAAGCTGTTAAACTTCTCTTTCAAGGACATGCTACTGTGATACCAATTGTTAGAAAGTAAAGTCCACCAAGATAACTAAGAGGGGGGGGGGGGGGTGAATCAGTTATCAGATAATTATAACTTTTATCATCTTCAATAGCATTAAACCATGTAAGTAATATAATTACCAACCATAGAAAGATATTCATACACAATTACACAATAACACAAGATATGTTGACTAGGGAACCTCTTGATCAAAGAGTAAACCCCAGTGGGAATGATGCCCACAAAAGATGCACTAATATGAATATTCCTTGTGAAAGGATGGACTCTATTAGGAGTCTTATGAAATACATTCAGTACATATAAATCCCTATTAGGAGATTTTGAATCCCTGTTAAAAGATTCTAACCCTGTTAAGAGTTATGGAAGACAGAAGGACCCACTGCCCAAATAGCTTCAGGGTAAGATCATTGAACTCACTGTCCAAATAATCTTTGCATTATTCAATAGAATAATATGTTACCTCTTCTCTGACTATGTCAAATCGCACTCACTGTTACATTAGATCTCAATTTCAGATCTCTGTACTTCACATGTCTTCCTTCACAATTTTGCTCTCATACTTAGATCTTTTCTTCACTTCATGCATACCGCATCACATCTCAACCATACAACAAGGAAAAACATTTCTTCCTTTATACCACACTCAAATAATTACAAATGAGTCGGCACACAATTACAAAATAAAATATTCCACATGCTACACCAAAATTACATAAAACTGTCGGCTTCCAAATACAATAAATCTTCACTCGTATGACTTCAAAGTTTACGATGTCATCCACGTCACTCTCAATGTGTCTCTAACTTTCTTTTAACTGCGCAAAGCCAAATTCCATCCTGATTAGGAGATATCATCCGATTGCCAAAAACCGCTACTTTGGAATATTGCCTGAATATTGCTTCCACCAAAATGATCATAACTTTCATGAATAAAAGAATTACTATCTGCGCTCTTAACCATAGCCATATAACATATCAAAGAGTATATCCTCAACATCGCATATCCCCAACTGAATAATACCATGTGCGCTAATCAAAACATTGTCTGCTTCTCTGCAAGTCTTTGGTAAAACACTGTGTTGACATCAATGACAATCATAGTCATGAATGCAACAACAACTGCTACAGAATGGGTGCCAAACACTTTAGCATTCATTCCTAACATGTGGCATCTGTCTTGAAAGTTTGAGAACCTTGTGAAAAGATGACTTAGGGGAGAGGGATCAATAGTCGTGAGGGCTAACTTGTCGTTGCATGGAATATTGTAAGACCTTCATTTTTGTGGCTCATCACTCAACTCATTAAAATAGCACACCTAGTTAAATGTGTACAAAAATTGACTTTTTAAAGATTCAACCAAAACTTAATCTAAAAATCTCTAGTAGTTGAATTTAAAAATATCATTTGTTATTAGTGGGTGATTGTATTTGTATACAAAATATGACATATATGCAACTTAAATGGACCATATACCTATTAGTAATCACAAATATTTGTTATATCTAACTTTTAAATCCAACACAAAAGGACCAATACTTCAACACAAAATAATTATTTTTTGTTATAAAAATAACACATTATTATGTAAAATACAACTTATATCCAACACAAAGGGACCAATAGTTGAACACTAAATTTTTTTGACAATCTCACACATTTTATGAGAAAATACAAGGCATTTAGGTTGTTTCACCTTTTATATTTGTGATAAAACAAATTATTAATATGAAATATTCTAATGCATGTACTTTGCTACCCCAATAGTTGTACACATAAGAATAGTATTTGTGCACTAAGATAACAATACTTGTTTAAGTGGCCGTCTTATTTTATTAAGTGAGCATATTATTTTTTAAGCGACACACATATGATAGATAGCTATGATATTTTATTTGAGACAAAAAGTTATCTATTTCACTTGATAATGCCATTTTAGTATAACATTTATAGGTTCTTATGTGTTCAAGTATTAGTCCATTTTTATCAACATTTGAAATTTTTTTGATTTACATTTGGAGTATTTAGTCACAATATATAGCAAAAATGTGATGTAAGACTAAATAATATATTCACTAGTGAGTGATCGACTATTGAACCCCGCACAACTACTGGTCCCTCTCCCCTATCTTCTGTAAATCTCATTTCGTTGAAAATTTTCCCATCAGCTTCTGAATAACTTAGCTATCTTCTGCTTTTTGGTGATAAATACAATACAACTTAGCCATGATACTCCATGAGACCACACTTTTTGGTGGTAAATATAGAACAACTCAAGCGTTGTTGTCTTTGAGTTTGTACATCGACTACTTTCAAAGCTACCGATGATAACACATATCAGGTGGGCGAACATCTTTTCAAACTTATTTGAACAATTGCTTAAAATACTCACCAATTGTTGTCCTTTTAAATAATTTCAACTTCTTTGATGGCCGATAACTAATATGAGTGGGAATTTATTGCAGCTTTATCGGTTTTGAAAGAAACTTTCAAGAATTTGTCACATTGCCACTCACCTCCTTGTTTTGCTATCAGTGCAACATATTAACTAACGAGCTAGAATGATATGGTATTTTTGATAATTCGAACAACTTGTTGATGAAGTGATATTAACTAACTTCTCCCTGAATTATTGGTGAAATATCAAGCTTTCAAAACTTACATTGATAAATTGAGTGACTTGAACAAGACATTAAAGTAGGCCATTATCATTCTTTTATTAATATGGGAATTGTTGATTAACTGTTTCTTTTCAATTCCACATGCCACTATGAATTTTCCATTTACATATTAATGCTGATGATTCGCATGGCCTTATTCTTTCCTTTTGCATCGGCATTTAAAGTTAAACATGAAGTTTCTTTGACTGACCAACTTATCATTGTACAAGTTGTCGACAGAGATAAAAAGTCCGATCATGACTTGTTTTTATTGGAGTTTGAAAAGAATAACTTGTAAAGCATTTATGACAAGACTTTTATCCACAATGGACAACTTGTGCAATTGGTACAAAGTATTGATCAACATTAACTTTTCCAATTCTGAGACATGGTAATAAACATTATGGCCTTTCCAAGAGATTTACCATTTTATTTCACGATGTGATCCCAATACTCCTTTGAAAGTGACAACTTTTCATCCTTCTTTGTTTTATATGCTTCCTTAATATCACAACTAACATGAAGAGGTGAAGCTCATGGATTTATATATGATAACCAATTTACTCAAAGATTAACAAGATGTCAATAAATTCAAGATGTACACCTACCAGCGAATTTAGATAGAAAAATAAAGAGGACATTCGATTTGAAAAATTTTAAGCCATGTTTGCAGAAATAGGGTAACACTCCTAAAGACATCCAAGATTTGAAAAGGATTGCACTCAACATGGCCCAACTTGAGTAAGAGACGTAAGCCTTGAAGAATCTTGCTTAAGATTTTTTTTCTTTATTTTATGTTTTGCTATTTTTTAGTTTATTTTTGTTGTCTTGTTGTTATTGATTCTCTGTGTTTTATTTGTTAGGAAAGACTTCTAGTTTGTGGGTACGCTTATTAATGTTTATCTTTAGGTATTTTATATAAAGGGTTTTGGGTTTCTTCAAAACATTTTTGTTCCATAATCAAAAAGCAATTTCAATTATGGTTTGAATTTCTCTTGTGCAAGAACCTTCAGAGTCAAATAGTGCTTTAAAGAGGCTTGATTTTGATGATAGACTAGTAGTTTAGGATGTAATAGAGACATAGAGTTGTCACTTGTGAAAATTTCAGGATTCATACACAACTATTTGGCATGTATTTTCTATATATATTTTGAGATGGCATATGCTACATTTTGTTAAAAAAAATTGAGTTGGTGTTTATGTCAATCTTATGGACACACACAATTATTCTAGAATTTGATATATAAAAGTTCAGATTCAAACTAATTTTCTCCTCATGTGCATGTCTTCATACTTTAAAGTTGTGATCTTGAATTTATAATAAGTTTACAATAGTTAAGTAATGAATAGTATCATGTTATATTAATTAAATGATATTGCACTTAAATAGAACTTATGAATGAAAATTGGTATTCCATCTAAATATGAAGTGTTAAATTTGATTGCCTTGGATTACTTAAAATTTAAAGATCATATGATTGGTATTGTTATTAATCATAACATGGATGCTTAGTAATGATAAATGAAAAGTAAATGAAATTGGAATTGATTTCATGTTCTACCTCCTATGCACTTTAACATATTTGAGCCAAAAAAATTCATTACTTATGTGGATGTAATAAGTATGGTTAATTATGCTTAGTGATATGATGGAGGATAAGTCATTGCAAAACTAAAAAATTCATTGTGTGCACAAACTATCCATGACGACACATTTGGTTAGGCAAGCTTATCATAGGGATACTCCTATTTTTACTCCCAACTCACTCGAATGCTCAACACCATACCCTAGTGGCATTATCCCTTAAGTGCCCTAAGTGTGAAAAAATGTTGAACTTTGATGAGTTGTTTCTTAAAATCTATGAAACTTATAAATAATATGTTTGAATCTACAAGGTCATGAGAGGCCCCTCTACAATAACCTATCTCTTATTTTCAAGCCTTGGAGTGTTTATTTCAAGCCAAAAAACATTTTTGACAAAAAAATCATCAAACATTCAATGAAAAGTTGCAACATAGTTTAATTCTCATTCTATCTGTTGTGGGCATGAATTTTCTATGCCAACACATCTAGTTAACTAGGTTTACCCTAGGCATGGTCCTATTTTGTTTCCCAACTCACTCAAATGCTTAGCACCATACCCTAGCGGCACTATCCTTTAAGTACCCTAAGTGCAAAAAATGTTAAACTTTGACAGGTTGTTTCTCATATTTTGTGGCATTTTTTAACAATCTATTGGAACCTACAAGGTCACAGTAAGCCCCTCCATAATAACCTATTGTAGATTTTCAATACTTAGAGTAGTTATCTTAGGGTAGCAATTTTTTTGTTGACATAAAATTTATCAAAGACATTCAATGAAAAATTGTAATTGAGCACATTCTCATCTATTTTTGATGGGTGTGAATCGTTAGCACCAATACATTTGGTTAAGTGGTTCTATCTTAAGCATGGTCCTATTTTTCCTCCCAACTCTTCCAAACTCTCAACACCATACCCTAGTAGTGTTATCCCTTAAGTGCCCTAAGTGAAAAAAAATATCAAACTTTGACGGGATGTTTCTTAAAATTTGTGCCACTTCCAAATGACCCATTTGGACCTACAGGGTCATAAGAGGACCCTCTAAAATAGCCTATATAATATCTTCAAGGCTCTAAGAATTTATCTTAAGGCGTCAAATTTATTTTTGATGCAAAAATCATCTTAGGCATTCAATGTAAAATTGCAACAAAGCGTAATTCTCATTTTGTTCATTGTGGGCATGAACCATCAATACCAACACATCTTGGTAGGTGGGTTTACCATGTACATGATCCTATTTTTCCTACCAACTCACCTGAACTCTTAGTGCCATACCCTACTGATGCTATCTCTTAAGTGCCCCAAGTGCAAAAAAATGTCAAATTTTGGTGGGTTTTTTCTCAGAATCCATGACACTTGAGAACAATTTGTTTGAACCTATAGGGTTATGGGAGGCCTCTCTACATTAACCAATCTTATATTTTGAAGAATTAGAGAAGTTATCTTTGGGAAACAATTTTTTTTGTTGATTTGTTTATTTGTATGTGTGGATTTGTTTGGTTTTTTGTATTTGAAGATGGAACAATGCTAAAAGTTTTCTTGAACTTCGAAATGGAGGTTATTTCTCATCCATTCTTATATATTCTTGAGAATAGTGTTAACACACTCATGTACTCTTTCATCATGATTAGGGGAAATTATACCTTCTTGTATGATCGTCATGTTGAGGTCACTATGTTATTCCATTAAGACTTGTGCTTATGTAGTTATATTTTTTGTGTGGCCATTGTGCTTCAAATATTGGTGTATTGCATCGTGACCTCTCTTGGGTGTATGGATGCATTTTTATTCATCTTTTTTTTTTAATTGTTAATGTCTAGGGTAAAAGCTTAAGACATTATTGATTTAAATCAATAGTTTGTATCTAAGGAAATCCTTCCACATGCTTTGGAAGGAAAGTGGACAATATAGAAGTTTCATCTGCAATCAACTTAAACTTATCATAATTGTCCTCATGTTACAAGATTGTGGCATACTATTTTACATAAATTGTTAAATCAACACAAGGAGAAAAAGTGGTTAGGGATTAAACATTCTACCCAATCCATTCTCCTAATTGTACACTTGCAAAAAGAAAATCAAAGGGCTTAGCCAAATTTTAAGGAGAAAGTTAGGACACTTCCACATCTTAATATAAAAAAAACCTAAATATGTTCTTCAATAACTCTCTATTTCAGATCAAGTGATAGGTGGAGGTGGACAAAGCTATTAGGTTTATAAGTACATTAGAATGCAATCACCAATTTACAAACATATTCACCATAATTAGATTAGATTCATAATTTTTATCCAATCAATTTTAACAAAGTCTAGAACCACATAAAAAATAATTTCTAAAAATAAAACCTAATTATAAAAATGACATGTAAACATATTAGATTGGTCTTTGAATTAGCATTTTCCTATCTTGTATTAAACTGAAGTCATTTATATTAATTCAGATCTAATTTACTTGATTTATCATTTACCATAAACTTGTGAAATTTTGCCCGAGCTTCAATTAAAAAATTAAAAAAATCATTTCAACCACATGTTTCTACTTCTCAATGGGAGCTTTTTGAGAAGTGAGGCATTGGGTTGGTTTTGAGTTTGTTTTAACTAATGGTTGACAAAATAGCCATTATAATAGAGTTATATCTCAAACTACACCATGAAACCATATAAATGTTATATTACATGATTCGATGTAAAGCTCACCTATAAGTTAGTGTCTCTTGCCCATTGTAAACCAACTTCTACAACCGTCAAAGGATTAAGAAACTTACCAAATACTTATTTGGAAATGGATGACTATCATCTCTCCAACATGCAGAATACATTCCTACTTTTTGCATGATTAACACATAACTTCAGTTTAGTGCCTTTTTTCTTTTCAAATGATAACCATATCAAACTAATGAACCTTTACAGAATATGAGTGTCGGGGCAATGGCTTTCCAGCTAAGAATCTTTGGAACATAATCAATGCCTTCTCTGGTTGTGCATATGGAACCATGTGTGAAGCTCCTCTAACTGTTGTATACACAAGCTTTTCATACACTTCTGTCCATCCACCTACCTTAAAAAATGCCAAACAATAATTCTTTGCTTCATCTAATGATTCTTACTTAAAAAAAACTAGAAAGAGAGGTTTTATACCTGTCCATGGGCATACCAGGCACTGTATTGTATTATTATTTTAAGGTTCAAATCTTTGGCAAGCTTATCAATTTGGGTTCGTGTTCCAGTTAATGGAACCACCGAATCTTGATCTCCACTGCAATAATTAAATCAATTGATTTTGTTTTTCCATTAAGGCTGCATGTACCATTAAAATTCCAAATACTAGACTTCAAACTTTTGAATTATTTCTTAGAGTTGAAGAAATTACCTAAAAATCCACACAGGCAAGCCCTGTTTTATAAGACTTGTTATCGCAGGAATCATATCCTGTAGTTGATCTTCAAACTTGTATTGAACCACCCTAATCACAAATTTAAAAAAATACCACTGGAGCGGGGTGACTTTAATTTATGTCTAATTAGACTTATAAAGCTCTAATCTTATTAAAAAAATCTGAAACTTTGAGATGGCAAAATAAAGTTATTTGGAGTTTCTATGGTTTAAAATAGAAGAATTTTAATGTTCACAAGGTCTATCATAGTCTATGAGGCAGTACAACTTGTCTAAAATTTTGTTCAGCAACTGTTAAATAAATAATCATATTTGACCCTAATAAATAAGATTCACCAACCAAAAAAATTCTGATTCAAACTTCCCCTACCTACAAAAGATACAACCTCTATTTTCTGATTAAAGCAATTCAACATATAAATTTTGAAACAGGAAAAGAAATATATTTGAGATATATTTGAGATTTGGATGGCTTAAAATAGAAGAATTTTAATATTCACGAGGTATAAAATAATCTATGAGACAGTATACTTTATTCTTTTGGTTTTCAGAATTGCAGAACAAAGGCTAGAAACATTTCAGATTTACAGATCAACCGTTAGGAATTTTCTTAATCTGATCTTTAAACAAATCCTGCATCAAAGTGACCGTTAATAGACCTGCATATTTGACCTTACTAAATATGTATCATGCCTCAATAATAAAATGTTTTCCTGATTCTAACTGCCCCTACCTACAACCTCTACGCTACTGTACTAGTCATAAGAAAGTATCCAAGCAGCCTGGCAGGGATCATGTGGAAAAGTTTATTTATATTTGGCAAAGTAGTACAATGACTGTTTCACGGAAGATAAATACACATTGGTTCTATTAAGTTTAAAGAAAATAAAAAATAAAAATATGTGTGGTGGGGTTTTTAGGTTAAAAGATCGTTTTGAAGAAAGCAAATGAGCAGCCGGGAACTTAGATTTTCTATTCGATTCAGTTTAGTTGTAGGAATGGTTGAGGAGACATGCTAAAAAGGTGAAGGGAAGGGTGCTAGTATCTGTAAGTTTAAATTTGTGTATCTGTAAAGTTTAAACTATATGTAGATTTTGAGGATTTTTTTGTTGTTGTCTTTGTAAGCGAGTTGACACCTTTAAAAATAATCATCAAGTATCGAAAGGTCAAAAAGTGACCTTTTCAAAGTGTCACCCATACCCACACAAAGATGCACCAATAACCGTTCACTCAAAATTGCCTATACTTGTAAACAAATGTTCTAGTAGTGGTGCACAAAAGTCCCAATAGTGGTGCACAAATGGACCAATTACCAATCAAAAAAGCTAAAAAATGATTGGCTATCGGTATATGTGTTATCATTTTAAAGCTCCTTTAAAATTAACAATTAGAAAATCAAATGAATGTGGAGTGTGTAATTAGTTACACCGTTGACCAAATTTCAAAAAATGGAATATACAACAGATTTTTGTGAAACTTTCAGCATCTGTTCTTCATGATTTGCATATTTTGTGATCAAAATATATAAAAAATTTATAAAAAAACCACTGTATTTTCGCGAATCTGTAAAAAAAAGTTTAACATTTTTTTATCTTTACTGATGCCATAGCCATTAATTACTGATGCTCACCCACTAATCAACTACAAACTAAAAAGAGAAACCAACCAGAGCCTTTCCCAGGCGCTTGCTAAGATCAAAATCGATGGGACTGACTGTATTGAGATATGACATCATACTCTGCAAACTACAGAAAACAAACGTCCTCTTCCCGAACAGATAGATTTCGTAGACGAAAAGGCAGAAGAAATCTTTGCGAGTAGACAGACACTATACAGAAGAAATGATTGTTAAGTACATGGAGGCTACTGTCACGCCCTTCTATTTCTGTGTGAACAGTACTAAATTGTAGTATACATAATAATTTATTCAAATTCAGAAACATATTGGGTTTTGAACTGGTTTAATACTAATATTAAGTTCATGGAAGGAGAAGGGTATCAGATATAGTTCATATCAGTTAGAGTTTACAGGTCATCAGGATGATTTCATAAGTTAGACTTATAGAATATACTATGATATGGGTCATTCTGGTGGCTAGACATCACCTAGTGAGCCAATAGTCATCTATTTTTTAGGAAAAAGTTAGCAATTATATCAATTGTACAACTTTATTATTACCAATAGTAAATAGGTAAGGAGTGAATATGCTCTTTTTTATCATTCTAATGATGGATCACGAAGTGTGATTCAAAACATTGATGAAAAAACTCTTACACAATCTACCCAGAAATTTGTTAAATAATCTCTATGGATTGTGGAAATCTGATATCTTTAATTTAAAAGAGTGAATATGTTCAGAATAGTACTTCAAAATGATCATTGTATGACTCTTACACACAACAAACAACAAATTTTATATCTAAAAAAATAATAGTTATAAACAGTTAAGTCGCATATTAAGATAAATCACAAAAATCAGAAGGGATACCTGCTGCAAGCCTCTCATGGGTATGGAAGGACGGTGGTATTTGCATGAAGAGCTTGTTGGACATCTTGCATGTTCAAATAAGACGTTATCTCGTTGTCTATACAGACATCGATGCCCTCTTCTTGTACACGATGTTTAATCTGATCAACATGGGTAATCCAACAACGACGACGAATCAATTTGGGACTTCGTAAAACGTAGGTTTACCTCTTCCTCCAATTGAAATGAGACAAGTAAATTTGGTAGGTAGAGAGAGAAAGAAAGATACCCGCTTGCGTAGCCTTCTGGCCTGCTGAATAATAGGAGGAGGACAGACGTCGAGCGTAACGTCGTACATGTTGATGTTGCCTCCCACTTCATTGTGCGCCGCTGTAACGAAGAACGGGCAGGTCGTGTCTGAGATCAGGCCGTGCGACCACAGGAAGTTTGCTTAGCCACCGATTCACCCCCTCTCAGTGTCTACTTCACTCCAACACTTGCATTGTTTATATTCCCACATTTTGCATATATACTGGCTAAGGATAACGTAACTACCACATCTGACGTAACCCATTTCAAAGCTCACACTTTTGATCAGCACATTGGGTTGTTGTTGTTGTCCAGTTACCAGGTTCCTACTAATGTATTTGTGTACCATTTTTAAAAATTTCTCTATCCTTCATGAGTTAATGGATGTTCATGCTCGTGTTCCAAAGCTCCATACTTGGATCCATATCTTCTATGGCAGTAGAAATTAAAATGTTCGGAAAAATTCCTTTATGATTTGAGTAGAGGCTAAATTTTAAGTTTCTTATCATAGTCAATTGAGTAGAGAGATGCCAAACAATCCAAAATTAAATCAAGCAAACAGGAAAACATTTTTGATTGATGTCAATGGCCTTAGACCTAGTATGTTCTTGTATCAGACATGTCGGGTAAGAAGATTTGTGAGCCTAGCTCACAAGTGGAGTTGCGTAGAACAACTACTCTTTCAATATATATATATATATATATACACGTGTGTTTGTGTGCACACACACACACATATATATATATATCACTTGCAACATGTTTCATATGTTGGGAATAGGTACAACAACTTTTCTTTTTTTCTTTGGATTCTTCCAACATCTTTCTAGTACACTTTTGTTCTTTCCCACCAAGTGTATACATTCTTTGGCTTCCCTTTTGTGGACTTGCATTCAACATCAATTGTCCTCTTTCTCCAAAATCATCTCCTCTCCTCACCTCCTTCATGGGATACAATCCACCATTATCCAACCTTCTCCACCAAAAAATATCTCCATTCTTCTCCTCTTTCGTGAGTTTTGACCGACTACAAACCAAGCACCTCTACCAAGTCTCTCTTGCAACATCCTCTATAGCTTCTACATATAGACATGCAACATCTCCTCATAAATCTGCAACTATGAAATTCACTTGTTCTCTCCTTGCATTCATTTGCATTAATTCATTCTTATCCATCTCCTCTACATGTAAAACCACATCAATTTCTTCATCATAAAATTCAATAAAATAAAAAGTCACCTCTTCATCTTTTAGTACTCCATCATCTCCTTCTTCATCACATGTTGTCATCAATATCTTGGTATCCTCTAAAAGAGTCATTACTAGTGCAACTTTTCCTCCTCCAACATATTTTGTTGCAAATATGAATGATTGGTTGTCATTAATGTCAAACTTGTCACATGGATATGGATGGAATATGATGCAAAAGTGGAAGAGAAGAAGGGCAAATATCAGTTTTAATGTGCTTTATTAATAATATCTTTTAGAATTAACAAAATTTGAAGCAGTGAATGTGCAAATTGTGTTCGACATGATATTGATCACTTGTCAAAGTCGTTGAGGATTTTTTCATGATTAGGAGATCTTTCTTCATCTTAATTCATCAATGTCATATGCCCGCTAGAAAATAGTGAGTTCGTTTGGCAACTTGTGTAGATTTGTACATGCCTTGGAGTTGTGCACTTTAATTTGTAGGTCACCGTATATCTAGCACTAGGATTGTAAGCCTCAATCTTGAAAGTCCCTTATATTTTCCCCTAAGGTTATGCACCTTTACATTCTAATCCAAATCAAGACCATTGAACTTCCTTGGAACTTGGCCTAAATCATTGTATTCAAGTTATTCATATAATGAGCATGATTCTCACCATGGTTTTTCTCACATTGGGTTTTCCATGTAAAAATATTGTGTTCATGTGTTTTGTGTTCATTGCATTATCTTTCATTAATGTTTAGTTGGATAAAGACAATTAATAAGTGTTTGTGATACAAAAAGTTTAAGGTTTTCTTACGAGCAATTCACCCTCTTCCCCCTCTCAATCTTGTGGTCCATTCAATCAAATTATTATGTTGTGAAAAGCATTAACTTTATGATGTGCATGTATTGAAAATTAAAATGATACTTCTTGTTTATGCTTCACACCATTTATGATGTGATTATAAGTTACAATCATTAACTATAAGATGTTGATTGAATCTTATGGGTAGAACTCATGATTTTTCATGTATGTTTTGCTACATTAGAATAAAATTGATGTAAATGCTTATGAACAATACTATTTTTTGTTTATATTGTTGCAATATATAAAGAAATTAGATAAATTCTTAAGACTAGTAGTCTTTTTGGTTGAAATGAATTTATAGATTTCACACTTTCTAAGAATGGGAAATTGAACCCTAAATAATAAGAAGTCATTGACCAGTTCAAACCATTATATAACTTTTGAAAGTGGAAAACTACATGTTTAATATTTGATATTCATCGACTTGCCTTGCCCTAACAATGCTCTATCTTTTGGGACCATGTAATTTGTTTTGGGAATCATGTACTTTATACTTATTTTTGAGGGTTTTCATTATGTTTGTGATGTCATTTTGGTTATAGGCCTTTAGGGAAACCCTTTACATTCAAAATAAAAATTTAGTTTTGGGGGTCAAGTTGTCCATAACATGACATACTAACAATCTAAAATAACTTGTACTACCAAGGGTAATCATGGGATAGTGATGAGTACGTCCTAGATCATTTGGGTGGTTCCACATTGGAGACATGGGTGTTCCTAGAAAATCAAAATGATCTTAGATATTAGATTAAGAAAGTTGGTTCTTAGGGTCCACCTTGAATGCCTATCTACTTGGCTTGATGACTCTTTGTGTTCTTTGTTACTTATTCTCCCTTGTATATTGTAATTCATGCCTTGAAAGGAAACAAACAATCTCTTGAATGATTAGATTGAGATACAGATTCTCTATTTAAAGCTACCCATTAGACATACCATGTTATTTGGATGTGTGGATTTGTTTGGTTTTTTGTATTCGAGGATGGAGTAGTGCTAAAGAAATTCTTGAGCTTGGGAATAGAGATTATTTCTCATCCATTCTTATATACTTTTGAGAATAGTGCTAACACACTCACGTACCCCTTTCATCATGGTTAGGGGAAACTATACCTTCGTGTATGATCATCATGTTGAGGTCACTATGTTATTCTATTAAGACTTGTGCTTATGTAGTTATATCTTGTGTGTGGCCATTGTGCTTCAAATATTGTTGCATTGCATCATGACATCTCTTGGGTGTATGTGTACATTATGATGCATGTCTATTCATCTATTTTTTAATTGTCATTGTCTTGGGTAAAAGCTTAAGACATATTGATTTAAATCAATAGTTTGTATCTAAAGAAATCCTTCCACATGCCTTGGAAGGATTGGGGAGTAGAAGTGTCATCTACAATCAACTTAAACTTATCACAACTTTTTGCGTGTTACAAGATTGAGGCATATTAGTTTACATAAATTGTTAAGTCAACACAATGACCAAAAGTGGATAGGGGTTAAACAGCCCACTTGATCCATTCTTATAATTGTACACTTGCAAGAAGAAAATCAAAGGGCTTAGCCAAGGTTTAAGGAGAAAGTTAGGACACTTCTACATCCTAATATAACAAACTCCTAAATATGTTCTTCAATAACTCTCTATTTCAAATCAAGTGATAGGTGGATCAAACAAAGCTATTAGATCTATAGGTACATAGGGATGTAATCACCATTTTTCAAACATATTCATGATAATTAAATTAGATTCATAATTTCTATCCAATCAATTAACAAAGTCTAGAACCACATTAAAAAGTGATTTCTAAAACTGAAATCTAAGTTTAAAAAGTGACATCTGAAATTTCAGTTTAAAAAGTGACATCTGAACATGTTAGATCAGTCCTTGAATTGACATTTTCCCATCTTGTATTAAACTTAACTCATTTATATTAATTTAGATCTAATTTACTTGATTTATCATTTAAAACATAAACTTGTGAAGTTTTGCTTGAGCTTTAAATTAAAAATTAAAAAAACATTTCAACCACATATTTCTACTTCTCAATTGGAGCTTTTTGAGAAGTGAGGCGTTGGGTTGGTTTTGGGTTTGTTTTAACTAATGGCTGCCAAAATAGCCATTATAAGAGAGTTGTAGCTCAAACTTCACCATGAAACCACATAAATGTTATATTACATGAAAGCAATGTAAAGCTCACCTATAAGTTAGTGTCTCTTGTCCGTTTTAAAAGACCAACTTCTACAACAATCAAAGGATTAAGAAACTTAACCAAATACTTATTTAGAAATGGATGACTATCATCTCTACAACATGCAGAATGCATTCCTACTTTTTGCATGATTAACACATAACTACAGTTTAGTGCCTATTTTTTCCAAATGATAACAATATCAAACTAATGAAGCTTTACAGGATATGAGTGTCGGGGCAATGGCTTTCCAGCTAAGAATCTTTGGAACATAATCAATGCCCTCTCTGGTTGTGCATATGGAACCATGTGTGAAGCTCCTCTAACTGTTGTATACACAAGCTTTTCATACACTCCTGTCCATCCACCTACCTAAAAAAATACCAAACAATAATTCTTTGTTTCATCTAATGATTCTTACTTTTTAAAAAAACTAGTTTTGCTTCATCTAATGATTCTTACTTAAAAAAAAACTAGTTTACAAATTCTATTTGCAACTTTCAAAAGAGAGGTTTTATACCTGTCCATGGGCATACCAGGCACTGTATTGTATTATTCTTTTAAGTTTCAAATCTTTGGCAAGCTTATCAATTTGGGTTCGTGTTCCAGTTAATGGAACTACCGAATCTTGATCTCCACTGCAATAATTAAATCAATTGGTTTTGTTTTTCCATTTTAATGTAGCATGTACCATTAAAAATCCAAATACTAGACTTCAGAATTTTGAATTATTTCTTAGAGTTGAAGAAATTACCTAAAAATCCACACAGGCAAGCCCTGTTTTATAAGACTTGTTATCACAGGAATCATATCCTGTAGTTGATCTTCAAACTTGTATTGAACCACCCTAATCACAAATTAAAACAAATTACCACTGGAGCTGAGCGACTTTCATTTTCTGTCTAATTAGACTTATTAAGCTCTAATCTTATTAAAAAAATCTGAAACCAATATAATATAGAAATTTCGATGTGACAAAAGAAAGCTATTTGGAATTTCTGTGGTTTAGAACAGAAGAATTTTAATGTTGACGAGGTCTATTATGGTCTATGAGGCAGTAACAACTTGTATTTTAGTTTACAGATTTACAAAACAAATGCTAGAAATTTTTCAGATTTGCATAACAACTGCCAGAAAGTTCCCAAATGGGTCTGCATAGTTGACCCTAATAAATAAGCTTCACCATTCAAAATAAATAAAAATAATTTTCCGATTCAACTGCCCCTACCAACATAAGATACAACCTCTACTCTATAAGAAAGTATCCAAGTAGCCTGGCAGGGATCATCTGGAAAAGTTTATTTATAATTTGGCAAAGTAGTACCAATGACTGTATCACGGAAGATAAATAACATGGATTTATATTCAGTTAAAAGAAAAGAAAAAATAAAATATGTGTGGTCGGCTTTTAGGTTAAAAAGATCGTTTTGAAGGAAGCAAATGAGCAGCCGGGAAATTAGAGGACCTCTCCGTTGGAGTTTGAGGTGATGGTTTAGTATTCGATTCAGTTTAGTTGTAGGAATGGTTCAGGAGACATTCGAAAAAGGTTAAGGGAAGGGTATTAGTATTTCCACATCTTAATTTTGTGTATTTGTAGAACTTAAGGTATATGTTGGATCGATAAAAAAAATTTGTTATCGTATGTGAGTTGACACTTTAAAAAATATTGCTTGGCTTCTAAGTATTAACAAATTTTTTTTGTAAAGATCATCAAGTGTCAAAGGGTCAAAAAGTGGCCATTTCAAAGTGCCGCCGGATACCTACTCAAAGATGCACCAATAACCCTTCACTCAAAATTGTCAATGCTTGAGAACAAATATTCTAGTAGTTGTGCACAAGCATCCTAATAGTGGTGCACAAACAGACCAATTACCAACCAAAAAAATTCAAAAATAATGACCATTAGTACATATGTTATCGTTTTCAAAGCTCTTTTAAAATTAGCAATTAAAAATTCAACTATGTGTAAAGTGTGTAATTAGTAATGGTGCTCTTCCCCTAGCCAATTACAAACTAAAAAGAAACCAACCAGGGTCTTTCCCAAGTGCTTGCTAAGATCAAAATCGATGGAACTGACTGTATTCAGATCTTGACATCATACTCTGCAAACTGCAGAAAACAAACGTCCTCTTACCCAAATAGATAGGTTTCGTAGACAAAAAGGCAGAAGAACTCTGTGCCAGTAGACAAACACCATACAGAAGGAATAATTGTTAAGTACATGGAGGTTACTGTCACGCCCTTCTGTTTCTGGCTGAACAGTACTAGATTGTAGCATACATAATAATTAATTCAAATTCAGAAATATATTGGGTTCTGAACTGGTTTAATACTAATATTAAATAAGTTTAAGTTCATGGAAGGAGAAGGGTACCAGTTATCGTTCATATCATGTAGAGTTATAATGTATTTCATAAGTTGGACTTATAGAATATATATAATACAGGTGCATTTTGGAGGTGAGACATCATCTAGTGAGTCAATAGTCAC
Source organism: Chamaecyparis obtusa (assembly GCA_027943335.1). NCBI lineage: Eukaryota > Viridiplantae > Streptophyta > Pinopsida > Cupressales > Cupressaceae > Chamaecyparis > Chamaecyparis obtusa. The sequence goes on along the minus strand of BSBK01002601.1, from coordinate 70,595 downwards.
CTATTTTCTAAGAAAAAGTTAGCGATTATATCAATTGTACAACTTTATTAGTACCAATAGTGAATAGGTAAGGAGTGAATCTGCTCTCTTCTATCAATCTAATGATAGGTCAGCAAGTGCGATCTGAAATTTTGATGAAAAAACTCTTACACAATCTACCTGGAAATTTGTTAAATAATCTCTATGGATTGTGGAAATCTGATATCTTTAATTTAAAAGAGTGAATATGATCAGAACAGGAACTTCGAAATAATCATTGTATGACCCTCTTACACAACAAATTTTATATCTAGAAAAATAATAGCTATAAACAGTTAAGTCACATATTAAAATAAATCACAAAAATCATAATTTTTCTCCGAAAAGATTTATAAAAGGGGTGAAGAGTATGTATATATACCTGCTGCAAGCCTCCCATGGGTATGGAATGGCGGTGGTATTTGCATGAAGAGCTTGTTGGACATCTTGCCTGTTCAAATAAGACGTTATCTCGTCGTCTATACAGACGTCGATGGCCTCTTCTTGTACACGATGGTTAATCTGATCAACAATGGTAATCCAACAAGCACAACGAATCAATTTGGGACTTTGTAAAACGTAGGTACCTCTTCCTCCAATTGAAAAGAGACAAGTAAATTTGGTAGGTAGAGAGAAAGAAAGATACCCGCTTGCGTAGTCTTCTGGCCTGCTGAATAATGGGAGGAGGACAGACGTCGAGCATAACATCGTACATGTTGATGTTGCCTCCCACTTCATTGCGCGCCGCTGTAACGAAGAACGGGCAGCTGCCCGCCGTTTGGTTTTCTTGTTTTGTCTCGTCAAGTTCAAGTGAGAATGTGCCGTCGCTGAAGTCGCACGAGGAACTGACGCCTTTGAAGGTCGTGTCTGAGATCAGTCCGTGCGACCACAGGAAAGAGTATGTTGCACTCGTATCCAAGCCATAGTTCAACAGAGGATTGCCAACCTGAACATAAAAACAAACAAAACTTTTACAACTTTTAGCTTCATTCACTTACTATTCTATTGTAAATTGTAAACTTTGGACTCAACAATGTAACGAGTTGTGGAAATATGATAAGAATAGTAATTCTAAAACTTTAAAACATATATTAAACTTTAAATCTTTTTTTTTGAAAATATATTGAACATTACTATTTTCGTGATATTGATCTTGTAGTTTTCGAGTCGAACTCATTGATTTAGTGATTCTTATAATCATATTACTACTATGATTTTTTCAGAACTTCAAATTATTAATTTTAAGTTTTCAAAGTATCAAAATTGAATACACTCTACAGTTCATAATAATTTAACTTGTTATTTTTAAATTTAATTGAATGAATGATTTTAATGACGTCCACGAGACCAAACAGCCTAACAGTCGTAAGCTAAAGCTGACTCCAAATTCTTTTCTAAGTCAGACCTCCTGCTGTGAATCTTGACAATCAAACTAGCGGTTTGGTTGATCTTATCTTCCTCGAATAGGTTGTGCATGCTGTTTGCTCCCAAACCAGATGTCATCATAAGCGGTGCACTCAATAATAAAATGTCATTCAGTCTCAATCGCACCTAACACACAGAACCTGCAAATCCTTTTTTCCCATTCTTCTTTGGGCCTTTTCCATCTACCCGTCTGGCATCTGAGGTGATGAGAACCCATCCTCAACTGGACCACTAACAGTCTAGCTTTTCCTTTAATAGCTGCCCCAGATATACCTTATCACCATGTTCCTTAATTGAGTTGAACACTTTGATGTAATGAGCCTTTTTCCTATCCATATTATTAATACACATGACAGTCCCAAATTTTTCTATGATGAACTAATTATATTAACATTTTGTCTGACTGCCATTTTAGTTTACTGTTTAGACGTTGCCTTAATAGAATGGCTACTGCCATAATAAAATAAAATTGAAACCTTAAATTTTTCTATATATTTATTACGATATTAAAGCAAAACGTACACGACAACAGTTTTGCCTGCCATAGCTCGTATCTACAGAAGACACGAGACTAATAAAAGCATTTTTGTCAGGCCAATTAAAAACTAACGGTAACTTCATGTTTTCTCACTGCAAATAACTTTGATTATAACGTTACATTCTCACATATTCTGCTATAGAATTTTTCAAGTTCATTGAGTACAATATGGACACCGAACATTCTCCCTGTAAAGTGAGAATAAATTCATTAAACTTGACTGCAGATGAATTCTTTTAACAGTGAAGATACGGTCGCTAAAATTTTATAGCAATAAGACAAAAAAGTTCTATAGTCCTACGCATAAAGAGGCTTTGTAGCAATAAGAAAAAGTAGGCCATGATTCATAACATTGAGGAGAAATAATTTACCGTTATAGCTTTGAGGTTGAATTTGAACTCCCTCGGGAGGTGCCGGCTGTGAGTGTTATACCTCAAGATTAGAGAGGCCAGCTGAGGAATATAGTGCCCTGATAAAAAAAAATGAAGTTTTGGTCATTTGCAGAATGTAAAAAATGGTTTTTTTAACAATGGGGGGATTCTGAAACATACCTGCATAGCTCTCGCCCGCGAGAAAGAGATCCCTTGTCTTGTATTCTGGAAACTTGTGCAGCCATTTCAGAAGAAACGTCAAGGTTTCGTTTGCTGTTTCACAGTCACAAGGAGAGTCGAACTCGTGACCACTTGGTCATAAAAATTTGATGCAGTGATAAAAAAGGTTGTTGAGAAGTGAGTGAAGAAGCATACATACCTACTCTTTCATCGTCGTATGAGTACGCTGATGAGTTGGAGTAAGACCAACCCACTCCGGCGGGCGATTCCACGAATAGAATGTTCGCAACTGTTCAGAATTTTATTTTCATGAAAGATATAATTTTTAAAAAAAATAAAAATTTATAGAGTTGGGTCATGTAAAATAGGGAAAAATTAAAAATAATATAGCCCCTTATTTGTAAGAATGTATACGATATACCCTTGTTCCATGAATGAGAATTGATTGCGAGCCCATTTTGAGGTCCACCGCTTGGATAAAACGGTCCCAGCTCAGTAAAAGCTCCTCCTCCTATCGAGGAACAGCCAGGACCTGCGAGCTCAAATTTACTCCAGTTACTGCTGGCTCATTGAACAACAAAATCACAAATTTATAGATGACGGTTATATCCTTCAAGTACAAATGAAAAAAATAATAAATAAATAAATTTTGCAAGCAGAGTTAACTTTGAATGCTGAGGTAGAAGATTGTAGAAATTAGAAGTCTTCAGATTCTATATCAATGACTGTCTAAAGCTCTTAGATTAAACTGTTCAGTGATTCATGCTTAAAATTACTACATACAGATGAAATATCAGGGAATGTAGGTCTCAGAAATTTTACAGATTCATTATTAGAAATTTCATTTTATTGTAGCAAAGAAATAGTAATTGAATTGTTTCAGAATTTTTTTGATCAAAGATGGAATAAGCATCTTTGATCTGAGATTATGAACTGTTAAAAGGGAAAAATTTAAATCATCTTTGATCTGTAATGTTGAGGAAAAAAATCTCACAGAGGAGAAACAATTTAAGCTACTTTGATCTGACTTGTCATGGAAAAAACCTCAAAGTCATCCACAAACAATTAGAGCTAGACTAGGAACTTTACTTTCAAAATGTGATGATGGAGCAGGCAGTTTGTTCCAAAATATCAGAAGGGAAAAAAAATAGTGCTGTGCAGAACAATTTAAGCTGAAAAATAATGATAGATCAGAAAAAACTGTCATATCCAAATACAATTCAAGCTACTTAAAAATATACATACAAATGTTGAAACAAAAACTTACCACAAAGTAAAAAGAAACAATTCAAGTTAATTGAAACTTTACTTACGAAAGAAAACCTGCACAAAGTAAAATGACACATTTCCTCATATTTAAGTTAAAATCTTGCCCTTCACATGTACACACCAATCTAAACAATCAACTGTTAATCCAAGTGGGTTTGTTTCTACTATATTCGATTTCATTCAGCTGAAAATATAACCATGTCGAGCATATCAAACAGAGAAACTGATTTCTTAACCCAAATAAACGATCTGCAAAACCTGTTTCGAAGTCTGCATTTAACACCTATTTTAAAAGTGCAATCTTTCTTAAAATCATGAAATTTCACAGTTCATATATTGACTGCCAGCTAATACTTCCTGCATTTGAATGTGTAGATATGTATTCCTAACATTTAGAATCATCCACAAACGCCCTTCTATCTTCACTTGCTGTCACATTCTATGATAGACCATGAATTTGATCCACGACATTGATAAATCCAAAAACTATCAACTAACAATACAATTCTTATAAAAAAATACCACCCAAAAGCTAAAAATGGAATCCAAACTCAAACTCAAGCACTACGTTTGGCTACAACAATTGAACAGAAAAAGATAACGATGAACTGATCAACACCAAATACATTTACTCCTCGATCTATGAATAAAATTGATAAAAATCCCAACTTCAGAATATGTACCTCCATTGAGCCAAAGCACGAGAGGCAAGTTGGTGGCATTCTTTTCCGCCTCTACAAAGTAATAAAACAGTGCTGTACCAGCAACATCATCAACAGTAACATAACCAGCAAATTGCCTGAAGCCCACAGCCGGCTGCCCAGGCAAACTCTTCACCAAATCCTCAAGAGGAGCACAAATAACACCTCCTACTATAACCAAAATCCATACCCAAATTCCCATTCTCAAACTCTGTCAAATCCCACAAACAAAAAATAAAATAAAAAAGCAATCTTGACTGTAAAAACTGCTTGCCCACGAAAATCCCAGCGAAGCAGGGGAAACCGCCCGGCTGTTTCGGCTGCACAAATTGTAATAGAGCCCAACTTTCCTTAAAAAAGCGGCTGTGGAAGAAGCTGAGACTGCTCACAGTCAGACATTACTGATGTACCAGTGAAACCATAATCATAGTTGCTCAGAGGGCAAAGGCATTTTTAGTCGAACTGTAAATGGGTCTGTCGTTTGCCATTTAATGCAGTGAAAAGCAATTGGTGGAGGACTCGAATGTCATGTATTAATTATCCAGCATCTGACATGCAGAGAAGGATTAGAAGGCCTTTTATCTAAAAACACAGTCTTTACAGGAACCTTCCTTGGACACGTCGCTATTGACATGACTGTCATTAATGGAGGGCGATTAATGTACTGTTGTGGCTTTGAACAATCTACGGGTCTTTCTAGAGAGTCAAACCTTGTGTTGCTTTCTACCATGCACGTAAGCAATTGATTTTGAAATCAATTTGGGTTTGCAATTGATTGTGTACATGAACTCCGGTGTCTCTGGAATGAATCTGGACCTTCCATGATGAAGATATTTGAGCTGCTTTCGTGCTGACTCATTTACGGTATGGCCTCTTCGGCACGGTAGGACGTACCCATTGCCCAAAACACAAGGTCAGTAATTAATGGTGACAGGGGGATATTGTTGTACAGGCATGGACAATCTTTATTGTGAAGAAAATTTTAAGCCATCTTTGCTCCATGAGTAGGTTCTTTCATGGACTGTCCCTGTTTATGAGGGAGCTCATGTCACGAGAAATGTGGGAAGATTGTAAAGACTGAGCTTTTAATGGAGCTCTTCCAATGAGCACAATTATAGGAAAATGTTCCATGTGCCTAGGTTTAGCCCACATACACCTATTTTAAGAAATATGACCATTGCTTAGGGGTAGTACTAGATAGTGCACCTTGTTAGTTTGTGTTGGATACAAATCTATTAATGCATCTATAAGGTTTTTCCAATGGTAATTTTTTTTTACTAAATATCTTAGAGGAATATGCATTATGTAATTGTTTATAATTAATGCATTTATACAATTTGAGTTAGCTTAGCAGTGGAAAACTTGGTTCTTGAAAGAGATCCGATAAATTGGAATCTCATGGGAAGTAAGATATGTATGTCTTATTTATAGCACCTATCATTATATATAAACCCAAAAATAGATTGTTGGTACTGTGGACTATAAAAGCTCCTTTCCATTCGTTTCCTTTTTATCAGGATTCAACTGTGTAGTTTTCGAGTCAAACTCATTGAGCCATGTTTTATGAGTTGTAATTCACAAGAACCTATCTATCATGAGAATGAATGGTACACTTAACACTCATTGCATCTAGGTGATCCTCATAGAGGTGAGGCATTGGGACTTTCGAGAAGGTTACCCATCCTACTACTACTTCAACTCAAGTGCACTTATTTGTGGAATTTCCTCCAAGGTTAAACCCACAAAGCTTGCTAAACCATTTACAAAACCTTCAACAAGTGTTGCTACCCCTTTAGGAATAGGCAAGTTAGTCCAACTCCTCATTAGCTCTTTGATGAGACAAGTCCTTTGAAAAATATTCAATGGTGAAGTATAAACTAATGAGAGTGAAGAATTAAGTCAACATATTCTAATGTATATAAAACTTAAGTAGGAGATATATTCTCATGAGAGATGGGTGCTTGTGAACCACTACTCATGAAACATAAGTCAATGAGTTTTACCCAAAAAACTATGAGTTAAATCCTAGCAATATCACAAGTATATAGTACTTTCAATCTTTTTTCCAAAATATACAACTTGCTTTATCAATTGTATGATAGTGTTGTACATTGTTATTATTAATATGATGTAAGCCACCTCCCTTTGATTGCATCCTTTTTGTCCATTTTGACTATAGTAAAAATGAATAGTGGGCCCAAATAATTTTGTATAACTATTTGATACTATTGCTTCTAGTGATACTATTTCATAATAGTTCCACTATAGAGTAATATGTGGATACTTTTATTAGTCAACTATTTACCATTGTTAGAGTATTTTTTCTATTTATTTTGACTATTCAATTTTTCAATAATAAAGAATGTAATGAGAGAGAAGAATTAAAATAGGTTGACTATATTTTCTATTGTATATGTTATTTTTACTTTTATTTTCAAAATATCAAAATAGTTTTATTGGTGGATTATAGTATTGTGTATTATTATTACTATGATGTAAGCTAGTACAATTGATTGATTTTTTTTTTGTTCATTTTGACTATAGTAAAAATCAATAGCGAACCCAATTAATTTTGTATAGCTATTTGATACTATTTCTTTAAATGATACCATTTCACAATAGTTCCTCTATTGGGTATTAAATGGATACTTTTATTAGTCAACTATTTACTATTGTTAGAACTCAAGTTCTCTATTTATTTTGACTATGACATAGTTAAAAGTGGAGTCATTCAATTTTGTCACAAAGGAAGCCACCCTATAATTAAAATAATTAAAAAATGTGTACAAATAATTATTATACAAGTGGAAAACATAAAACACAAAGGATAAATTTTATTATACACAAATATCATGAAATAGTAACATAAAATAATAATTAAAGGAAGAAGGTGCTCCAATTATTATATATAAGTATTAGAGAGTATATTTTATTGTATTAGTTCATTATAATAACGAATAATTTTATTATTTTGAAAAATATTATTCATTTTAGTAAAATTATAGTATATTTGTAATCTTATTGATTATAATTTTAATCATGATTAATTATAAGCAGAATAATGATTTTCAAGAAGAAAGGGTTCTTTTGGGGAAGGGGAAGCTAGAGGAAGAGAGCAGTTATGATTTACTTGGTTGTAGGCTTGTTCAAGTTTTGTTTAAACCTACAGGGATTATAGAGTGGAGGACCCATCTTATCTTGAGTGATGATGTAAGATGAACTTTGAGTGTGTAGCATTGTAATTTTAACCTTGTACAATTTACACTACTATAAATTGTGCCCTTGCCAAGTACTATAGTTTCTTCTAGCTCTTATCCAAGCTTATTTCTAATCGTTATACTACAAAATTGACATCATATGTTTGCATGACAATTTGAACCTTTTTCTTGAACTAAATGCAATTGATTCCCGCTTTCTTTATCTAGTTTTGGAAGGAAAACATCTCCCTGGGTCACCCTTGTCTTGGAAAATGGCATTTTGGGGCACCAATGTCCCCTCAATTCAGGCCCAATTTCAACTATGTCGATGTTTTTTTCTCACCAATTGTTCCTCAATCCCAATATCTTCATGTATGACCATTAAAGGTTGACTCAATTTGTGAAATACCTTGAGAACACTATATAACAATATTATTTTAATCTATTTTTATATCACAATGCATCAATCACCCACAAGCATCATCTCATATCAAGGTGACATTTCATCCAACCATATCCTTCAAGCATTTTTTATATCTGAGCATTATGGAATAATAAGTTTCAACAATCTTCATGCAAACATGTTTTCATGATTAATATCCTTTATACAATTATCATATCATGTTATTGTATTTTTAATGTGGGGAAATAGGGTTCACTATTCTATGCATGCAAACTAGGACTCTTAGGCCTATTTCCCTATTGACATTGCATTGGAAGGAGAATGATCTATTTGGCTCAAGGATCCTAGGGCACAAACTAAATCCAATGGTCCTTTGTGGGGGAGTTAGAAGATGACTATGCAATAGTGTCCAAGGTGAGTCCAAGATTGATGGGGAGGTTGGATGAGCCAATCACAAGCTCGTGCCTAGGTCTTACAAGTGATCTTGAGGTGTTTTCTCCTAACACCTATTGACCTATAGGATCCCCTTTTATGGCTTGATCCCCTGTTCTACTAACCAACCCAACTATCAAGTAGCAATTACCAAGACAAGCTAAGTTATTGGTGTTCTTCTTCCTTCACACACACACTAGCCCTTAATTCCATCTAAGAGCCCACTGCCTCCATTAATAACATAGAATCTTGTAGAGGTGAGAAGGTGTTCAAACACATCTTATTTTGTTCATTTAGATGTCTTAGAGGTCTTACTTCATGTGTCTTCCTTACCGATCTCATAGATCCTTCATAAAATAGGGCTACAAGGAAGAGCCCCAATTAGGCCTCCTATTATGGGAAAATAGGACTTTTCTCCCAAATGATACCAAAAAACCCTGCAACTTAATTATGGATTCTTGTTTCAATAGCCAACCTCTCAAGGATTTTGGAGGTTTTAGGGCTTCACCTTGTTGAACAATACTCTAACCAAAAATAGGTGTTTTGGGAGGGTTTTAGGACTTTTTTGATTGCATGGCTTGTCTGCAAGTGTTGGGTAACCAAATGGATTGGTTAGACCCTCTCCTCTTGACCAGCTCTTGGAAAGTACCTTTCATTTGACCTCCAATCACTAAATTGTGTCTTCATGCACACCTTTGCAAGTTATCTTTGTTGTGTCTCAGTCTTTCCTAGCCAAGCTCACCATAGGCTCGCCTAGGGCAAGACATTTAAATTACTTCCCAAGCTTTTCAAGGCCCATGCTCCTATAAAAAAATATATACATGGAGCCTACTCACTATTCCAGGAGGCCATATAGAATGAACAATGGGATTGTGAGTTAGGTCTCCATTTCACACACCTTCCTGGTTTGAACTAGTAAATAGGGTAAACACAAAGATTTAATGAAGAATAATGAAATGAATGAAAACTCATAATCTACTGACACACAATGCAAGGAAAGACACTAAATTAAGAAATCCATTGATTACAATCCATAACACAACTCAAACCATTCTTCCTCACTTCATTGATTACAAAGCTTCACAAAACCCTCGTACACTATTCACACTTCCAAAATCAAAGCTTCATACACAAGAATATGGACAACGTCAGGATTTGGTCCAAAATCCACTTCTATAGCCCAAAATTAGTCTTAGGTTTCCATTAGGGAACTCTTAGGCCATTTCAAAGTGTTTGGATAATTCTATCCAAGCAACTTTAAAAAGTTGTAAAAGTTGCTAAGCAACTTTTTGTAACATTTTTACAACTTTTCCATTTTTGAAACTCCATGACTTTGGCTCAGTCCTAGAGAGTTCTAGTCTCCATGCTAGGTTCAAATATGACTTCTAATCTACCCTAGACCCAATGACATCATAGTGACATCATATACATACAATGAACCAAGAAAGAGACTTTAACACTTAAGCCTCAAGATTTCAATGACCTAAGAACTAGGACCTATTTAGACCTTCCATCCCTATTGAATTACACACTATGGTCAACATGACCTTAAAGAAAAAACACACATGCCAAATATGGCTTACAAAGAAAAATAAGATGGATTTGATCAACCAACCCTTGGGTGCTCCTGCACCATTCTCCCCCTCTACACAACGAGTAGTTAAGGTACAATAGGGGATATAAGATAAGGGTCAATTCCCAACTCTTTCAATTTTCTTTCCTCCACCCAAGTAGCTTCAGATTCATGATGGTCCTTCCATTGTACCAAGTGCTCCATGTAGACCATATGTCTGGTATGTTTCTTCACTCTCGACTCCAAGATCCTCTCTACTTGAGGCTTGGTCTTAGGAGGTATAGATATTGTGCTAACATCTGAGAGTACCTCCTGGTTATTCTAATTGATCTCAGATAGTGGTCCCTTGTACTTGACCAGGTCTATAATGTTGAAGACTATTGAGATGGCTAGATCTGAAGGAAGGTCCACTTTTTATGCATTGGCTCCATACTTGGCCATAATTGTGCATGGTCCTACCCTCTTCATCTACAACTTGGTAGGCACTCCCTTCTACAATCTATACTTGTTCAAATGAACCATCACATAGTCACCTACTGCAAATTAGACATCTCTCCTTCTTTCATCCACTTTGGCCTATAGCTTTTGGGTTGCTTCTGCTAGGGTCTTCTTGACTTGTTCTTGGATTTCCTTCATAGTTTGGGAGAAGTCCTCTACATGGCCACTCCTATATTCCATGCTCCCTATATCTCTGAGATCATTCAATCCTCTTGGGTGCATCCCATATACTATTTTAAAAGGGCTTATGCCAATAGTTCAGTTCACACTGTCATTGTAGGCATACTCTACTTGAGGGAGGACTAAGTCCCATGTCTATCCATACTCCTTGGTTAGGAACCTTACCAAGTTATCAAACACCCTATTGATCACTTCAGTTTGACCATCTATTTATGGATGGTAAGCTAAACCAAAAGATAATTTTGTACCTAATATACTCCATAGGTTCTTCTAAAAATGGCCCATGAACTTAGTATCCCTATCTAACACAATGCTAAGGGTAAGTCCATCGATCCTCACAACCTCTTTGAAAAAGAGATGAGCTATGTGGCTAGCATCATGAGTTTTTTTGCAAGGAATAAAGTGACTCATTTTGCTAAACCTATCTACCACCACATAGATACTATCTAACCTTGTCTTGGTCTTACGAAGCCCCACTATGAAGTCCATGTTGATGCACTCCCATGGCTTATTGGGGATGGGTAAAGGCTGGTATAGGCCTACATTTCTTTCTCCTCCTTTGACTTTCATTCATATAACACATTGTTCCACACATCTCCTCACATCCCTAGGTAGTTTAGTCCAATAGAAGAATCTTTGGACTAACTCCATTGGTGCAGGGTACCAAGGCACTCCTATGGAGGCATGGGTGATAGGAAAGGGTAGATAGGATTTAGGATCCTTTTGGGGTCCTTAGATGTAATAAAAGACCAAGTGTGAGGTAAATTGGCACTTAGGTGATCTTATAAGCCAAGTTGCTCAATTGGACCAAAAGGTCTAAAATGTTTAGATTTAATGATTTTTGATAGGATCTAGTAGTTCAAGCTTGGAATGGATGGGTTAGATCCATCTAGGCTTTGGTAGGGCCTAGTTAGAGCCTAGGAGCAAAAGTGGCAAAAGTTGTAATGCAACTTTCAAAAGTTGCTTGACAACTTTGGAAAAGTTGTCCAAAAGTTGTAATTCAATTGAGAACACCTAATTAGGTGGTTATAACCATTGGAATGGGTTTAAAATAAACTTGGAATGATCGACCAAGGGGTTAGATCAGATTGTAATCGAAGGCTTGAAGATTTGAATGAAAAACCTTGAATTTTTGGAATTCTGAGCGTTACCAGTAAATTGTATGGCCTCGTACAGTCTGGGAATGATTGCATAATTTTTTTTTAGTAAGAAAATTGTTACAGTGATTGAATTATTTTGGTTTGAGTCCATTTAGATTCACCAGTCAAAATTTGTGTTGAATTTGGCTTGGGTGGCCCTGAACAGCCCTGATTTATAGGGACTTGGAGAAATGGTGCCCTAACTTGCTATTCCATTAGTGGATCCTCATGAAACTAAGGGGAATGAAATTTAGGAGCATGGTCTCAAGGAATCCAGAGGCTAGAGGCAAGGTGAGAAGGTTTGGTCTTTTTACAAGCCAACCCTAGACCAAACATCTCTATGTGTTTGGTTAGGAAAGAAGTGGCTAAGTGGAGACAATCAATGCAAGAGACCCATAGGACCCTGTAAGTTGTTGAATTTGGTCAACTAAGGTTTTTTAAGGATTTCCAAAAGGTTTAGGGGTCTTGAGAACCCATTCTATCCATTCTTCATTAAGTTCCTAGTCTAATATGGCCAATTAGGCCTGTGGACCTAGTGAGGGTTTGGGGGTGCTGGATCAGGATCAGCCTAAAATATTTTGGGATCTTTAGGGGATCTAAAAGGGTTTTTGGATCTATGTTTATTTTTCTAGGTTGTTAAGGAGTTTTGGGAACTAAGGACCAAAATCAGGGTTTGAAAGGCTACAAGGATTGTAGGCCTAAACAAAGATGTTGGTGTTGTGGGTTAGTAGGATTCCCTTGGGGCGTGAATCCTTACTTGGTTGGGTCTTAGGAATTAGTCTCCATTCATTGTTGAAGGTGGTTTGAAGCTATAAGGGTAAGTGCCTTATAGGGCTCATTAGGAGTGTGTACCCGGGTATGGGTGAAGGATCAAGAATTGATCTAAGAATCTATTTTTGTGTGGATTAGGGTGTTGAAGACCTTTGTTTTGGTGGTTGGCTACATAGCTCTACATCAAGTGGTATCAGAACCACCAAGGTCTTGATTGGATAATAGATAAAAGACAAGATGTCTGAAAATGAAGAAGGGGAGAGAGAGATTCCCTTGAGAATCACTAATGTGGAGTTAGCCAAATTGGTCAAGTAACAAATGGCAGAGAGCAGGGCAGTGAGAGAAGAAAATAGAATGATGAAGAGAGATTTGGAGAAACTAAGGGGGAAAGTAGATAGGGGAGCACAAGAAGACTCCGAGGAAGAAGAGGAAAATGAAGAGGGAGAACGCTGGCATAATAGACAAGCCCTACCGGAAGACCAGAGGGTCATGCTAGAAGCCCTTGAAAGGGTAGGAAGAAGAGACACCAAGATTGATCTCCCCATGTTTTGAGGAAAACTAAATCTAGAAGAGTGCATGGATTGGATTGAGGCCCTAGAAAATCACTTTGAATGTGACAATGTACCTGAAAGCCATATGATGAAGGGCTCTTCCCTTAGTTGGTGGAACTTCCTTCATACTGAGAGGTTGGATGAAGGTAAGGAGGCAATAACCACATGGAAGAGGATGAAGATAGAGATCAAGAAGCAATTCATACCAGAGGACTATGAATTCCTAATGCACCAAAGGTTACAAAGCCTTAGACAAAAGGACTTGGATGTGGGTGCAGACACCGAGGAGTTTCACAAACTCACTTTAAGGGCTAAGGTGACTGAGATTGAGAAGCAAAAATTGACAAGGTACTTGAATGGTCTCAAGTACACAATCCAAGATGAACTCACTTTGTTCAATCCAAAATCAGTGCACTCTTGCTTCCAAGTGGCACAAAAGATTGAGGAAAGACAAAGGAGGAAGAGTGACTCCCAAAACAAGGCAAGGGGAGCCAACAATAGAGGTAAAGGAAGGTTCAATGGGAGAGGGTCTTTCAGTAGACCCCAAGGGGAGTCTAGTAATCAAGAAAATTAGGAAGGTGAAGCCAGTCCTAGAGGAGGCTATATAGGAAGAAGAAGTAATAGTAGAGGGAGATCGGGGGGAAGGACTCCAGGAGTATTCACTGGAAGATGTTTTAATTGTAATTAGATTGGGCACCAAGCCTCAAGGTTCCTTGGAAAGATTGGGAACAATCATCAAGGAGGGGACAATAGGGTCCACCTAGCCCAAGAAGATGATACACAAAGTGTACAAGGAGGCAAGGGAAATGCAGATCCATAATAGGGAGAGTTCCTCATGTTCAACTAGACTTTAATGTTGAAGAATCCTCCAGCTAAGGAGCTAGCACAAAGGAAGACTCTATTCAGGACCACGTGTAAGGTGAAAGGTAAAGTTTGCAAAGTAATAGTAGATTCAGGTTCAACTTATAATCTAGCTTCCATTTCTATCGTAGATAAGCTTGGATTGAAAAAGATACCTCATCCTAACTCATATAAAGTATCATGGTTGAACAAGGAACAACAAGCTTTAGTGAATGAGTAGGTGCATGTGGAGTTTAGGATAGGAGACTATCATGACAACATCCTCTATGATGTGACTTATATGGATGCCTACCATCTATTATTAGGGAGGCCTTGGCAATATGATGTGAATGCACATCATGATGGGAAGATGAATGTCTATGAGATTTCCAAAGGTGGAAGGAAGTTCACCATGAGACCCCTGCCAGATGATGGAAAGGAGACTCCTCAAGCTAGTAGCATGCTAGTTGTAGGGGAGAAGGAGTTCATGAAGACAATAAAAAAGAAAGACACTCCATGCTATGTCATTGTGGTAAGGCCTAAGGAAGAAGGAAAGGAGTGCAGGATAGAGAAGGAAGAACCATGGAGGAAAATGGGACCCAAGGAGGTGCAGGAACTTCTAGGGAGGTATAAGGGTGTGATTGCAGATGGAAAAATAGAGACACTACCCCTTGTCAAAGATGTAAATCAATGAATTGACTTCATACCTAGTTCCACACTCCCAAATAAAGTAGCATACAAGCTCACACCTAGTCAGAATGAAGAATTAGCTAGACAGATTGAAGAACTCTTGAGTAAGGGGTTCATAAGGAACATAAGTCCTTGTACAGTGCCAACCTTGTTAGCCCCAAAGGAGGGTACATGGAGGTTATATACTAACTCCTAAGCTATCAACAAAATCACTATCAGATACTGGTTTCCCATGCCAAGAATGCAGGATTTGATGGATTGCCTAGGACGGGCAAAGTATTATTCTAAGATGGATTTGAAAAGTGGTTACCACCAAATTAGGGTGAGGGAAGGATATGAGTGGAAGAAAACATTTAAGACCAATGAAGGGATATTTGAGTGGATGGTGATGCCCTTTGGTCTCTCAAATGCACCAAGCACATTCATGAGGCTCATGAATGAGGTGTTTAAGCCATTCATTAACCACTTTGTGGTTATTTACTTAGATGACATACTCATCTATAGTAAGAGCAAAGGAGAACACTTAGAGAATTTGGAACAAGTTTTGAGAAGATCGTTAGAGGAGAAGTTGAGAATCAACTTGGACAAGTGTGTCTTCTTGCAGGAGGAGTTAATATTCCTAGGTTTTTTCATCTCTAAAGGAAACCTCAAGATGGATCCATCAAAGGTGGATGCCATACTAGAATAGCCCACTCCAAGAACAACAAGTGAGGTCAAAAGTTTCCATGGCCTAGCAAGTTTTTATAGGAAATTCATTAGAGGTTTCCGTAATGTGAGTGCTCCCATGATAGACACCATTAAGGGAGAAAAGAAATGTCAATTTGTGTGGACTCAAGAAGCTGACAAGGATTTTGAGTTTTTGAAAAGGAAGGTGGCAGAGCAACCTATCCTAGTGCTACCAGACTTTGGTAAAGTCTTCACCATTGGAGGATTCCTAAGTCAAGAGGCCAAGCCTGTAGCCTTCTTTAGTGAGAAACTAAATGAGGAAAAGGAAAGGTACTCCACCTATGACTTGGAGATGTATGCAATGGTTTAGTCCCTAAGGAAGTGGAGGCGCTACTTTTTGCCAAAGGAATTTGTTGTTTATATTGATAACCATGCATTGAGCTTCTTGAATAGGTAGGATAAGTTGAATCACAGGCATGTGAAGTGGATGGAATATCTCTAATCCTACACATTTACAATGAAGTATAAGAAATGGGTAGAAAATAAGGTTACTAATTCCCTTAGTAGGAGGAATCTAACCATCCAAGAGATGAGGTTGGAGAATGTGGGATTCCATTCCATCAAGGATATGTATGAGGAAGATGAGGACTTCAAGGAAGTATACCAGGTCTGCAAGGAAATGACAGGGTAGTATCATAGCACTTTCTCTGACTATATGTTGCAGGAGGGACTAATCTTCAAAGGTAGTCAATTGTGTATCCCTAGGGGATCACTTAGAGAGAATATTGTGAAGGAGAAGCATTGTGGGGGTCTACCAAGTCATTTTGGATTAAACAAGACACTAGAGATAGTAAGGAGATTCTACCATTGGCCTAGGATGCCATCTGATCTTAGGAGATTTGTGGAGGCTTGTATGATGTGCCAAAGAGAAAAGGGAGGGTCTTCTAATGTAGGTCTCTACAATCCATTGCCCATTCCCAATAGGCCTTGGGATGCCGTTAGTCTAGATTTTGTGCTTGGGCTTCCTAAGACCAAGAAGGGCTATGATAGTGTGTGTTTGGTGGTGGACAGGTTCTCTAAGATGGCCCACTTCTTGCCTTGAAAGACTAGCCATGATGCCTCACATATTGTAGGGATCTTCTTCAAGGAGATCATAAGACTACATGGATTGCCTCTATCCATAGTCTCGGACAGGGATCCCAATTTCCTTGGTCACTTTTGGAGAACCTTATGGAAGAAACTTGGGACAAACTTGGCCTTCTTATCTACCTACCATCCCCAATTAGATGTTCCGACCGAAGCAGTCAACAGATCTCTTGGAAACCTATTAAGGTGCCTAACCAAGGAACATGGCTCAACTTGGGATTCAGTTATTGCTCAAGCAAAGTTTTCCTATAATGATTCCATGAATAGGAGCACAAGACATAGCCCTTTCCAAATTGTGTATGACACCCATCCAAGGGTGTGATGGAGTTGAGGGAAGTTAATTCCATTCAGAGGAACAGTGCTCAGGCCAATGACTTTGTAGAGGTCATGAGGGATATACACAAGGAGGTAAGAAGTAGGTTGGATAAGGTGACAAAGAAATATAAAGAGGCTGTAGACAGTAGAATAAGAAATCTCCAATTTTTAGTAGGAGATATGGTGATGGTTAACCTGAAGAAGGAAAGGTTACCCAAAGGTAAACATAAAAATTTGATGATGAGGAAGATAGGTCCTTTCAAAGTTTTGCAGAAGTATGGTTAGAATGCTTACAAGGTTAATTTTCCATCAGACATTGGACTCTCAAACACCTTTAACGTCTCTGATCTCTATGCTTATAAGGGACCTGAAGTGATGGATCCTAGTGGAGAAGCATTGCCCAAGGATGATCATGAGACCATCAAGGCCCTTCCTAAAACCCAAGCCCTTGAGATTGAGTATGTTTTGGACAAGAGGGAAGGTAAGAAGACCAGGAGGTGAGTCTACCTTGAATACCTCATCAAATGGAGAGATAAGCCAATGGAAGATGCTAGTTGGCTGACTAAAGTAACAATTCAAAAGTTGGGATATATACCAGGTATCCACTCTCCCAACTCAAGAGACTTGAGTTTTATTGGCCTAGGGAGTATGGTGTAGGGCACCAAGGCACTCCTATGGAGGCATGGGTGATAGGATTTAGGATCCTTTAATGTAATAAAAGACCAAGTGTGAGGTCAATTGGCACTTAGGTGATCTTATAAGCCAAGTTGCTCAATTGGACCAAAAGGTCTAAAATGTTTAGATTTAATGATTTTTGATAGGATATAGTAGTTTGGGCTTGGAATGGATGGGTTAGATACATCTAGGCTTTGGTAGGGCCTAGTTATCTAGCCTAGGAGCAAAAATGGAAAAAGTTGTAATGCAACTTTCAAAAGTTGCTTGACAACTTTGGAAAAGTTGTCCAAAAGTTGTAATTTTGTTGAGAACACCTAATCAAGTGGTTCTAACCATTTGAATGGGTTTAAAATCCATTTGGAATGATTGACCAAGTGGTTAGATCATATTGTAATCAAAGGCTTGAAGATTTGAATGAAAAACCTTGAATTTCTAGAATTTTGAGCATTACCGGTGAATTGTACGGCTCCGTACGGTCTAGGAATGATTGCATAATCTTTTTTTTAGTAAGAAAATTGTTACAGTGATTGAATTATTTTGTTTTGAGTCCATTTGGATTCACCACTTGAAAGTTGTGTTGAATTTGGCTTGGGTGGCCCTGAACAACCCTGATTTCTAGGGACTTGGAGAAATGGTGCCCTAACTTGCTATTGCACCAGTGGATCCTCATGAAACTAAGGGGAATCCAATTTAGGAGCATGGTCTCAAGGAATCCAGAGGATAGAGGTGAGCTGAGAAGGTTTGGTCTTTTTACAAGCCATCCCATAGGACCTTGTAAGTTGTTGAATTTGGTCTAATAAGGTGTGTTAAGGATTTACAAAAGGTTTAGGGGTCTTGCGAACCCATTCTATCTATTCTTCATTGAGTTCCTAGTCCAATCTAGCCAATTAGGCTTGTGGACCTAGTGAGGGTTTGGGGGTGTTGGATCAGGATCAACCTAAAATATTTTGGGATTTTTAGGGGGATACAAAAGGGTGTTTGGATCTATGTTTAGTTTCCTAGGTTTTTAAGGAGTTTTGGGAACTAAGGTCCAAAATCAGGGTTTGAAAGGCTACAAGGATTGTAGGCCTAAACATAAAAGTTGGTGTTGTGGGTTAGTAGGACTCCCTTGGGGTGTGAAGCCTTAGTTGGTTGGGTCTTAGTTATCATTCTCCATTAAGTGTTGAAGGTGGTTTGAAGCTATAAGGGTAAGTTCCTTATAGGGCTCATCAGGAGTGTGTACCCAGGTATGGGTGAAGGATCAAGAATTGATCTAAGAATCCATTTTTGTGTGGATTAGGGTGTTGAAGACCTTTGTTTTGGTGGTTGGATGCATAGCTCTACATCATCCATGGTCTTTTTGATGCCAAAATGGCCACTAAGACTCCTATTGTGCATCTCCTGAATGAGATTCTCTCTCATTGAACCCTTGGGAACACATAATTGATTTCCCTTGAATAATAACCCACTCTACAAGGTGTATCAAAAAATTGACTGTGAAAATGATTTTGAAAAATATAACATACCTTATAAACCTCTGAGAAGTCTTCATCATCCTTGTAGAGGTCTTTGAAGCTATCTATACCAATGCTTTGGAGTTGGACTTCCTTGACTAGCAACAACCTCCTTCTGAATGCATCTGCCACCTTGTTCATTTGTCCCTTCTTGTTATTGATAGTGAAGGTAAAGGCTTGCATATACTCAATCCATTTTAGGTGTCTATTTCTTATCTTCTCTTGTGTATTGATATAGCTTAATACTTGGTTGTCTGTGAACACCATAAACTCTTTAGGAAGGAGATAGTGCCTCCACTTCCTAAGTGACTTCACTAAGGCATATAGTTCCAAGGCACAGGCTGCATATTTCTTCTTAGCCTCATTGATATTTTCACTAACTAAGGCTATGGGCCTACCTTCTTGAGTTAACACTCCTCCAATTGCTATCCCACTTGCATCACACTCCAAGGTGAATAACTTACCAAAGCTTGCTAGTAGGAGACTAGGTTGTGTGGCTACGTTTTGTTTCAACTTCTCAAATGCCTTGCTTGCTTCTTGATTCCACTTGAACTTGGTCTTTAATCCACCTTTGATGGTGTCTAGCACTGGTGTACGAATTCCATTGAAATTCCTTATGAATTTCCTATAGAATTGGGCTAAGCCATGGAAAATCCTAACTTTTGTCCCTTTAGTTGGTGTAGGCTAGTTTAGAATGGCTTCCACCTTACTAGGATCCATCTTGAATGTGCCCTTAGACACTAAAAACCCCAAGTAGACCAATTCTTGCTTAAGGAACTCAAAATTTCTCTAAATTGATAGCTAATTGTTCTTCATGGAGTCTTTTGAGCACAACCTCCAAATGTTTTAGGTGTTCCTCCTTTTTTTGCTGAAGATGAGTATATCATCAAGATATACCACCACAAATCTGCATGTATAGTCCTTTAGCACCTCATCCATCAGTCTTGTGAATGTGCTAAGGGAATTAGTATGCCCAAATGGCATCACAAGCCACTCATACAACCCTTCAGTGGTTTTGAAGGCTATCTTCAACTCATCCCCATCATTTATCCTGATTTGATGGTATCCACTTTTTAGATCCAACTTAGTGAAGTATTGAGCTCCACCTAAGAAATCCATTAGATCCTCTATCCTAGGTATAGGGAATCTATATCTAGTTGTAATCCTATTTATTTCCCTTGAATCAGTGAAAAGTCTCCACTTACCACCTTTCTTGGATGCAAATATCACTGGTACTTCACATGGACTAATGCTCTTCTTTATCATCCCTTGATCAAGTAGATCTTGTACTTGCCTTGCCACTTCTTGGTTCTGTTCTAGTGTGAGCTTGTAGGCTGCCTTATTTGGTAATGAGGCCCCTGGTATAAAGTCTATTTGATGACTTATAGACCTCTTAGGAGGTAGGGTTGTTGGTGTCCCATCACTGACTATGTCCTTATATCTCCCAAGTAAATCTTGGATCTCTACTGGTATAGGTTCTTGGCTAGGCTTCTCCACTTCCTTGGGTTTCACAACTATAGCATACCCCTCACTATATTCTTCTTGAAGTGTATGCAGTAGTTCCTTTCCACTACTAAGAAACACACTAGGGTTTTTTGTATGCACTTCATCATTATCAATTAAGGACTGGATCTAGAATGTTTTCCCATCTTTCTAGGTCAAGGTCGACCTTGACCTTGACCCAGGGTCCAAATTTCAAAATCCAGAAGTTTCCAAATGTCAGGTTTCAGAAAAGTTTTATTTCTCACTTCCGGGTCAGCTATTTCGGGCTTCGAAATGGTAAACTCTTAAATAATATTTAATTTAGGTCAATTTCTAGGGGTTAAGGTTTAAATGAGAGTTTAATTCTCCTATGTAGGTCTCTCTAGAAGTTTTTTCCCTAGACTAGTATAAAAGGAAGCCTTCCTCTCTCATTTCATCCATCTCTTTTTCATATCTCCATCAAGTGTCAAGTTATCAATCAAGTGTGCAAACATTCAAGCAATCATCTACATTCAAACACCAAGTTCTCCATTGAAGATCAAGGATTCAAGCATTCAAGCCTTTGGAGGGATTTGGTTCAAGCATTCAAGATTTATCATTCAAACCCTAGATCTATCCATCATGGTGGTGTGATCTTCCTTCAAGATCCTTTGTTCATCTTCAAGATCTAGTCATTCTCCTTTCAAGGTGGATTACAAGCATATAATCATGGAGGTTTTGATTTACATTTTTTAGTGTTGAGTCCTAGCTTTCATATCAACATAATTGTTTACATTTCAAATACAATTGCATATCTATTGAGTATCATAGCTTCGTTGTTAGATCTACTTCTACTACTTGCTAGCATTCTCTATTTCAATTCCATTTTTAAGGTTGATTCCAAACCGGGGTTTGACTAGGGAAAACCCCTCATCCAAAAAACAAAACCATTTTTCTTGCAGGAACATGTGCAGAACAAAAAATTACAGTGTAGATCTGAGTACCCTTTTCGGCAGACTTCCGGGATCCATGAATAGATTTTCTGTCGGAGCAGTGTAGGACAAGGTCAGCATAAATGGGTAAGATTATGCCCCAGGGTAAGATTGTGCCCCTGTATTTGGGTCAAGGTTGACCTTTCTCAGCAAAGCAGAAGGTTTTTGGGTTTTCTCTGTCTTGTGTTTCTAGGCTAGATCTGGTTAAAGAAATTCTTGAAATTGTGTACAGACACCAGAAAATAGTGATTTTTGAATCTTCTACCTTTCAAGATAAGTATTCATGTTTTATTAAGTTTTGTATGTCCACAACATTTTCCATAACACACACACACACATTATATTTCATATTCTCAAACCAAACCCCCCCCCCAAAAAAAAAAAAAACATAGATATAAAAATATATATCTTAATATATATTTTTATATCTTACACCACTAAAGAGTGGTACACCTTCTGTTGCTTTGCCACTTAAGGCCCTCAATTCTTTTAGGAATGGGTCTTTCTCCACCATTGGATCTAGTTTAGGAACTTCATCTTCCACTGACTTATCCTTCCCTTCCTTATCATATATTCTCTCATTTACTTCCTCTGTTCTATCTTCTACTGCTTCCAACTTCTTGGATAATAGGTCTATTCTTTCCCTTAACTGCCTATTCTCTTCCTCTTGGTCTTCTACCAGCTTGGCAACTTCTGCATTGGTCACCATCCTAGAAGATCCACTGGACTCACACTCTGACATTCACTGACTTCCCAAATCTTTTGGTGCTCAGATACCAATCTGATAGGGAGGTAGGATGAGGAAATCATAAGCTCATGCCTAGGTCTCACAAGTGAACTTGATGTGCTTTATCCTAACACCTATTGACCTATAGGATCCCCTTTTGTGGCTTGATCCCCTAGTCTACTAAATAACCCAACTATCAAGTAGAAACTACAAGACAAGCTAAGTTATCGGTGCTCTTCTTCCTTCACACACACATTGACCCTTAATGCCATCTAAGGGCTCAATACCTCCGTTACTAACATAGACTCTTGCAGAGGTGAGGAGGTGTTCAAATATGTCTTATTTTTTTCATTTAGATGTCTTAGAGGTCTTAATTCATGTATCTTCCTTACTGATCTCATAGATCCTTCACAAAATAGGGCTACAAGGAAGAGCCCTAATTAGGCCTCCTATTCCGGAAAAATATGAATTTTCTCCCAAATGATACCAAATAACCCTACAACTTAATTATGGATTCTTGTTTCAATAGCCAACCTCTCAAGGATTTTTGAGGTTTTAGGGCTTCACCCTGTCGTACAATACCCTAACCAAAAATAGGTGTTTTGGGAGGGTTTTAGG
Source organism: Chamaecyparis obtusa (assembly GCA_027943335.1). Lineage (NCBI taxonomy): Eukaryota > Viridiplantae > Streptophyta > Pinopsida > Cupressales > Cupressaceae > Chamaecyparis > Chamaecyparis obtusa. The sequence goes on along the minus strand of BSBK01002601.1, from coordinate 47,726 downwards.
ATTTTTTGATTGCATGGCTTATATGCAAGTGTTGGGTAACCAAATGGATTGGTTAGACCCTCTCTTCTTGACCAATTCTTGTAAATTACCTTTCCTTTGACCTTCAATCACTAAATTGTGTCTTCATGCACAACTCTACAAGTTATCTTCGTTGTGTCTCAGTCTTTCCTAGCTGAGCTCACCATAGGCTCGCCTAGGGAAAGATATTGAAATTGCTTCCCAAGATTTTTAGGGCCCATGCTCCTATAAAAAATATATACATGGAGTCTACTCACTATCCCCAAGAGGCCGTACATAATGAATAGCAAGATAGTGAGTTAGGTCTCCATTTCACACACCTTCCTGGTTTGAACCAATGAATAGGACAAACACAAAGATTTAATGCAAAATAATGAAATGAATGAAAAATCCTAATCTAATGAAATAAAATGCATGGATAGACACTAAATTAAGAAATCCATTGATCAAAATCCATAACACAACTCAAAACATTCTTCCTCACTTCACTGATTACAAAGCCTCACAAAACCCTCATACACTATTCACACTTCCAAAATCAAAGCTCTGTACAGAAGAATATCCAACCCCGATATTTGGTCCAAAATCCACTTAAATAGCCAAAACTTAGTCTTAGGTTTCCATTAGGGAACTCTTCGGTCATTTTAGGGTGTTTGGACAATTTTGTTTGAGCAACTTTGAAAAGTTGTAAAAGTTGCTAAGCAACTTTTTACAACATTTTTACAACTTTTCCATTTTTGAAACCTCATGACTTTGGTTAAGTCCTAGAGAGTTCTAGACTCCATGCTAGGTTCAAATATGACTCGTAATCCACCCTAGACACATTGACATCATAGTGACATCATCTACATATAATTAACCAAGAAAGAGACTTTAACACTTAAGCCTCAAGATTACAATGACCTAAGACCTAGGACCTATTTAGACCTTTCATCCCTATTGAATTACACACTATGGTCAACATGACCTTATAGAAAACACACACATGCCAAAGATGGATTAAAAAGAAAAACAAGATGGATTGGATCAACCAACCCTTGGGTTCTCCTCCACCAAAGATCTAGGAAAAAATATGGTGAAGTGGTGACTTTCAACATGCACAAGAAAATAGAGAACTGACAGGTAGACTCCAACAAAATATTTGGGGTGTAAAAATGATGACTGGCCTATGATACAATTTTTGTGCAAAATCAATGGGAATCTGTCATGCCTGAGTAACCTGATCCTAGGAGCTAGTCATGTGGGGGTGACTCATTCCCTGTAGTTTTTTATCTAACAATAGGTTTTTTGTAGATCTCCTAATGTTCAATCTGTTCCTTTCTCCATGTGTTCACCACATGTTCTTGTACACGAAAAAGAGAAAATTTTGGGTTGAAAGGGGTTTTCCTAGGTCAAACCCTATTTTTAGAATTAACATTAAACTTGAAATAAATTTGAATGTAATTGAAAGCACGTTGTTAGGTAGTAGAGGCTAGATCTAAAAAATTAATTCTTATACCTTCATAAGCTTGAACCTTATGTCCAAATACTCTTGAAGATGTTGATATTGACCTTGTCGAGTTGACTTTAGGAAATTTAGATCATGGACTCCATCATGAATGCATAGATTTGAAATTTACTCATTATCTTCAATGCCTTGGATGCTTGATCTCTTTCTCTTATGGACTAGAGTGCCTGAACTTGAGAATGCAATTGAATTCTTGAAATAGAATTGAATTGGATGTCAAAATGAGGGGGGTTGACTTTCTTTTATACCTCTCTCGATCTTTTTAGGGTGTTAGTTTTATAAAAATCCTATACAATCTTACATTTTCCACTTCAACAAGCTAACTATTGTGTGATTTTAATTTAGGTCATGATTTATGGGGAGCCAGATGCCCAAGGTGACCTGCTCCCCCAATGTAGGCCCAAATTGGCACCTTAGATCCATAATGTTGGTTAAAAATGTTAGAATTAAATGCAAAATCTAGTTGGATCAAGCATGTTAGGCACAAGAGGCCAGAATGCTAAACTAGCACTAGTAATTTTTTGCCCAATTTTTGATGCTCATTAGTTATTTTTGCAACTCAACAACATCGAATATTTGAAGATAATGAATGTCAAAAAAAATTTGTCGAAGACATTGAAGACCAAAAGTATCATCGCAATACTGACCACGTATTCGTTGAAAGAAAAGGATTGCATGGTCAAGAATTTTGGTCCACCTTATGACCAACCCATTTTCCTATTTGTCACAATTTCAACCACAGTACAATGCGAACACTAACAAAAAATTATGACAATGCTATATAAGCGATGCCTTGATCGTCGAAATGAAGAGTCATAGGTGTCAGAATTCAAACTACACTATGACGGTTATGTCATCGCTTTTATAGCCCTCTCATCATAGAATAGTTCAAATAGGGTCAAAAAATTGACGAATAGTTTTGTTAATTAAAAATATATATTTTTTATTCAGTTATTAAATTCACAGTGATCCAAGATCCATTTCATATAATGAAGAATTAGAGAATAAGAGAACATGAGCATGCCTTTACCTTCAACTTCAACATTTTGATCTATATCAAAGACATGCCTAAAATATCCGACATGCCTTTGATATAGACAATCGTTGCCCCTCCTTGAATTATCACAACTTAAAGACTTCTAATCAAAATAGTTGAGATACATTAGAAAATTCGGTGTTTTCTACCTGTTTTGATTTGAAGTCTTCAAGGCTTTAAGCCCTTACAATGTGCACATAGACAATTATTTCCCTTCAAGTCTTGGCAATGAGTTGAAAGAGGTGGACCTTTTGACACTAGCTTGTTGAAGAGGAAGATCAATGAATGAAGAAATAGATGCAAATGATTTACCTGTAAGATAAGGAAAATATAAGGTGTACATACATCGATCTTTTATTTAGCAAGGGAACCATCTTTAACACAAATAACAAGGAAAGCATATTTATCTTACAACTGACTTGGTAAACTATATCCAAATAAAATATGAATATGTTGATTTGTAAATGAAATGCAAAGAGCACGTATATTATTCAAAAACATGCATGTCATTATAGAAAGAGAACATGTATATAGAGCCTACTAGGAATGATCTTCCATCATCAATTTAGGGAGAATTAAGATACTATATTCTATCATGAAAAGTAGGATATATTTTTGAAATGAAAAAATGACTAAACTAAATCTAGGATTTTAGATGGATATTCTACGTAGGAGGTCCTTATCCTCAAACACATTTCTATGTGAAGAAACTATGAAAGAATTTATGGTTGGGTGAAATTCCAAAGTTTTGTGGCACTTTATGGTTTGTTTCTAAACAATCACACTTAAATGTTATTGGTAGAAAATTGACTAAGACTATCAAGGCACATTCTAAATACAACTTGGACCATTGTCAATTATGTAATTCAATTAGATTCCTTTGTCTAAAATAAAGTTGATAATAATATTTCTATTCAAAAATATGATTCAACCAAAAGATTTTTATCTAAGATAGATCTACCAAAAAATGTATAGTGTTATTTGATGCCAAATTACAACTTGTTAAAATTATTTAAGAAATACTAAATTACCTACACTTATGTCAAATAGGACTAGTGAGGGGGATAGTTTTCGTAGCCCAACATTATAGATTTAGGTAAAAAGATTCCGAGGGAGAAAATTGTTGATTTTATAATCATTTGTGAGCTATCATTGTTGTGATTATTATTGGTGAGGAGGAGAAAAAGAGAGTGATATGGTGTTGTGGAAGTATGGCAGAAGTGGAGTCAGTGCTTAGTAAGGTGTTTCTTTCTTTACAACTTTGTCTAGCATTTTGGTAGATTGTGAAGCTCACCACATTCAGAGGTATTATAAAATATTTTATCACATGTTTGGTGTTTGCATTGCAAGAAAAGAAGGAGATCAACCAAGTTTGGAAAGTCAAGTATCTAATGAGATGGTAATTGAAATAGAGTATTTAGGACTATTTGAATTGTGACGAGGATCAGTATAAAAATCTGTTCACATTCATTGATTGCCTATTGAAAATTGGGAGTGGGTCATTGGAATCTTGAGAGCCCAACAACAGGGTATGGAGGGTTCACAACATAGGAGACTCAATATTCTACTATATCGAAATAAAAGATGAAAATGTTGATTTGTAAAAGAAATACAAAGCACATGTATATTTGAAAGCATACATGTCATCATAGAAAGAGAACATGTTACAAATATTATAACAAACATGTTCATGAAAAGTTATTTAGAAAACAAGTAATGTAAAATGTTCAGCTTTTGTACCTTAAAATTCTTATTGGAAAAATATTGTGATTGTCTTCAACACATGTTGTCTTCCAAGGAGAAAAAGAGATGCATGAGAACCTGTAGTGTAAACAAATAAGTGTTAAATTTGAACCAGAATATAGCAATATATATAAGATTGAATAAAACAAAAAAATAAAAGCAGAAGGCACAACTTTTTATCCTGGCAAAAACCCACCTCACCAAGGGAAACAACCTAGTCCACATAAATAGTATATCCTTTATAAAACCAAAATTGATACAAAAGTTTGATCTTAATCTCTCACCAATTAAGAATCAAATATTGCTAAGTTAAAATGAAGACATCACAAGATGAGCATAGACTGAACACTGCCTTTCATATGTTGTCCAAAACATGAATAAAACTACTACACAAAATCTCTGAGATGGATACTTCTAATTATCTCTGATGATGAATGTTACACCCATAATAGTCGGCCTTTTTTCTACATGAACATATGATGAAATAGATACTTGCTATTGAATAATCATCACCTAGGAAGGCGACACTTCACCTTACTTGGCATTCCACCAAGTAAGGTGAAGCACCATTACTTCAGGTGATACAAAGATAATGATGCCGATAATAATCAATGACCAACATAATAAATATTAAGTGCCACCAAAGTTGAAGAGACCAATAATAAAACTAGTCATATAAATGTTACGAATCAAAACATGAAACTGATAATATTAATCAGTTGATACCGATATAAAAATATTTGATGATGTCAAACATAAAAGAAATATGATCCAATAGTTAGTATACCTATCATTGGTGACTAAGCACTTTCTTAATCACCGACGAAAGTGATACAATATTACACATAATGTCCATGTCAACATAGATATGCAGACTGAATAATTACAAGCATCATCAATAAGGCTCATCAAAAAATTCTTACATAAATAGATATAGAAGGTAACAACAAAATCAAAATTAAAGTCTCTAACACAGCTACACAACTTCAACAATAAGGAGCTTACAAATGAACATGAATTTAGTATTGGGACTCAGAAAATTATGAAGCTTGCAAAAGGTTTTCCAATATCTTACTAATGCCACGATATATCATACTTGCACGTGACATGAAAATATTCGATTGAAATTTTTGAAGCCCTAAAAATTCACTACTAGAGGATAGTTGGATATAGTTTCAATCCTTACATAGTGACCTTTATAGGCCTCTTGCCTATGGTTAGAAAAGATTGTTGCAAAAATTTATTTGTTTATTGATCAAAACTTGTTACATTCCTCTTTTCCCAAACAATATTTTCATGGATCCAACATTTTAATACATGACAACAACCTAAAACTACCTTAAAAATGAATGTAGATAGTTTAAAACTAACTGTTACAACTTATAACCATTGACCAACAAGTTATAAGTTGGAAACTGTTAGTTTTAAACTATCTACAACTCGACAACTATGATCCTTTTTACTCATTACACTTCTAATCACATCTTGACTATGGTTTTATCAATGACCTTGTGTTCATGAATCCTATTTACCCCATAAAAGTCCTATTATGCCTTATAGGCCTTTTGGCAACTTGACACAACAGTGAGCCTCTTATATCATGATGGATCCTATTACATCATTGCATGACCAAATTTTATTATATTTTTATTCCCTTCAAATCCCCTAAAGACTACAACCCATGAATCCTTTACATAGTGACCTTTATAGGCCTCTTGCCCCACATTGGCAAGTTTGCATACATTAAATCATCTTGTGACCATTTATAACTTTTTAGCACTAATAGTGCCATGGGAGCAGCAACGAGCATTCTAGCCATGTGAGGATGGTATTTTATGTTTGAATCCTTATTGTTATACCCAAGCCAAGGTGAAATGACTCTTGGAAGGTCCTAGAAGTGATTGCATGGTCGAGAATAAGAAATCCCTAGCTTAGTGTCCCCTAAATAGAGGGTTTGATGCAAGGAAGGCTTAGATAGTAGGAGGACTTAGACATGTATGCTTAAAACTAGGTGCATCTATTTATCAAAGGGAACACATTTATAAATCTATTGAAATCTTTAAGAGATCTGACTACAATACAATTATAGAAGAAGGGAAAAAGACATGTATGCTTAAAAATATGTGTGTCTATTTAGAAAGGGAATCACCTTTAACTCAAATAATGAGGAAAGCATGTTTATCTTACAACTGACTTGGTAAACTATATCCAAAGAAAAGATGAAAATGTTGATTTGTAAAAGAAATGCAAAGCACATGTATATTCAAAAGTATGCATGTCATCATAGAAAGAGAACATATTACAAATATTGTAACAAACCTAATCATGAAAAGTTATTTAGAAAATAAGTAAATCAAGAGTAATGTAAAATGTTTAGCTTTTGTACCTTAAAATTTGTATTGGAAAAATATTGTGATTTTCTTCAACACATTATTGTCTTCCAAGGAGAAAAAGAGATGCATGAGAACCTGCAGTGTAAAAAAATAAGGAGCTTAAAAATGAACATGAAATTAGTATTGGGATTGAGAACATTACAAACCTTGCAAAAGGTTTTCTAATATCTTACTAATGCCTTGGTATATCATACTTGCATGTGACATGAAAACATTTGATTGAAATTTTTCAAAAGTTAAATGTGTTGGTTTTATTTTATGCAGGGTATTGAATGATCTTGTAAGGATCTAGCATTGGTGGGAAAATCCTAGGAGAAGTAGGGAAGACATCCTAAGAGTCACCAAAGGACACTAAGGTTAGTGAGGGACATTGAGATTACTATCTTAGGTGATTGGTATGTGACTATTCCAAAATATGAGTTGGGACAGTGAGTTAAGGTTTGTGTTTTGCTGGAGTACTGAATGAATGGTCCTTGTGTGGGTGTAATCCATGTTACAAGATGTTTGGAAAGATAAGACCAAGTGGAATCCAATCTAAGACTTGGGGTTGGATATGATAGATGTTGAAGAGAGAGAATTGGTGAGGACAATCACAAGTATTAAGACAGTGGACAAAATGATGTCATGAAGATTTTTTATCAAGTATGAAGAGTGTGTGTAGAATCAATGGTCATGGAGTTCGTTGATTTTAGGCCAGGAGAATAAGTCGAAGGGCTGGTGATCCTAGAGTGAGTGGGATCTAGTTTTAGATTTACTTGGTTTTGAGAATAGTTTAGTATTCTCTACTTAACAAGTCCAACCACATGAAGGTGTAATCTCATTCCCCCCCCCCCCACCCCCCCTAACATCACTCTAAATTCCCCATTAACATCTAACATTTATTCATTCATCCATTTATGAAATATAACATGCAATCATCATAATCACATAACATTCATTAACACATAAAGTTCATTAACACACAACATTCATCAATAATTCATTAACACATCATTCATCAACATTCATTAGGACAATGTTATTTCATTATAAAAAAAGGTTTATTACAATCATTTGTTTTTTGGTTTTTTCTTCAATTTTTGAATGTAACGACTAAGCGAAGCATCAATATATTCATCATTTCCCTCCTCCTCTTCTCGTGATCTCAATAAATGCCCCATCCCGTGTTGTGGAGGAGGAGGCTGGTGCACCAAAAGGGGGTCTGCTATAATAGCAACTAAAAGGGTTAAATTCACAAAATTTTATATTAGTGTTACAAGTATTTCATTAATTAAAAGAACATAACAACTGATGAAATTTTTTTAAAAGAACATAACATAGATTTTCTTTACCTGATAGTGCCACATCATCTACAATAACATTTTTTTCAGCCCCAAAGTCAACATGGTGAACACTCAGATCATCCTCCACTCGTTCACCATGACATTCTGCATGCTCCAAAATATACACAAAAAGGTTACAATTTAAAATGTTAAATTGTATTATTAATTACATAATTAATTTTCAATAGAAAATGAATACCTCCATCATTGTGATGCACATCAGGGCCTTCGTCATGTGCAGGTTCTATGACTAGATTAGAAGGTTGCATTGCAATGTCATGCATGTTGTTATCATTGTTTTCTTTTTAAAACAAAAATAGTCAATTTATGTTCGAAATGAACATCAAATAGATTATTGCCCAAGTATTCAATTTGAAATATTTTTCAGTTGGCCTATTTACCTGTGTGTGAACCGATGTAGCAGAATGTTGGGTTTGGCCAAAGGAAGCTTGGCGTAGGCATTCAGCTATGGCTTTATAGCCTTGCTTGAAGGCAATATTTTTGTCTTCTTCCATGGGTGCTACATTAAAATATGACCCCTGCATTTTTTGGCTTAATATTGTAAATTGTGCAGGTATTGTTTGCAATTTATAAAAATTTTGATTCAAAATTTCATTTATTGCTACTTACAATTCATGCTTGAAGATTCAGATAACCACCAAAGCCAAGTTTGTGTTGGCCATGCTTATATAGTCTGGCCTTTGTATCCTTTGATGTGTCCTACAGTCTAAGAAAAGTTTGAAATATGTTAGATTATATAAATATAAAGATCACTAATTAGTGCATAATTACATTCTACTTAATACTATCACATACCTTCTATTATTGTTTGGTGGTGTAATTCCTCTTTTACTTTGTGCTTTCTCCCTTGCATCCAAAATGAATTCCCTACACTACTTCTCTAGAATCATGGGAGGACGCTCATACTTTGGATTGTTCACTAGATTCCTTTTGTATGAGTCCCTCATAGTCTTTAGATGTTTGAAAGCTCTCTGAAGAACTTTGGTGCTGTAAAAAATGTTACTTCCAAAGAGCTCCTCTAAAGATTTTATGAGCTGATCTTTTAATTTTTTATCTTGCAAATTCCACCTTTTAAGAAAAATAGAATTGTTAGATAAAAAAATTAACTGAAGTTGCATACCTTGAATATAGTACAAGAAATGAAAGGAAAAATATTCTAGCAATTACATAAAATCAAAGCAGCGGGATAGGGTTAGTTAACATATGATGTTCCACCTTGTATGTATGGTGGACCTGAATAGCGACAATGTCATCTCATTAAGATTTTCATAAAAAACATCGTTCCCTGCAAAAACATCATGGGATCATCAATCCAAAATGAGTTATGAATAAGTAAATTAAAATTAGAATATAAATAATAATAATTTTAAAGTACCTAGAAGCTTAGGTAATTTTAATGGAATCATATCTTCATCGGTCAACAAAAATGATGTCTACAATTTTCTTGCACTAGCAACATGAGTAGATCAAGGAAATGATGGTAAATTATCACCAGTACTGGTTTGATCTGTATCTTGAGGAGGTGTATCTTCTACTGCACAAAATTAATCTATTATGAAATACACCCAAGATTAAAGTACAAATCAAATCATAATTAACACATAACTAAATATACCAAAACAAGGATCTACTAGCTGCAAATGGTGCAAACGTTAATGCTTGTGTGCTCCTTGTTGTCAACATTGCAGTTGACAATGTTGGATTGTTGGTCCTCATAGGAGGAGGCATTTGCACTTGATGACCTAAACAATACATTGTTAGTAAAGACATTCTAAAATAATATAAGTATGAGTTTGAATAAATTTACTAGCACAAAAAACCTCATCTAGGGTATCAATAAGTCCAATGAAAAATGTAGATTTCTAATCAGTAAGTCAAATGAAGTTTGTGAATGTTCCAAAGAAAAAATTCCTTGTAACTTTTTAACTTAAGGATTATTTTACCCAAGGAATTTGCACAAGTATCGGCCTCACAATGTCCATGAGAAGGTGGTTGAGTACTCAAAAAATCCTGTAAGAAGAATACATATTTTAGTTCATGACATAAAATAGTATAAAATATAAACCTTTATTGAACTTTTGTTATAAATAAAGATTCATTATTGATTACTTCCAAACAACATTCTCTCCACATCAATTCATCCCTTTGAGCCTGAATCTCCTCATTTGGATATGGATGGAGCAGGAGGTTAAGAAGATCTAGATTGATTTTTTTAGGGTCTTTCTGACCATGTTTATGGAGTCACAATTATATGTGATGTCATCATCACATAATATTGTCTTCTCCAAATCTACTACTATTTCCTAAGTTGTTATAGGTGCTTTTCCCTTTCCCTGGACATCAATTTGTGATAGGAATATCAGTAAAACTATCAGAATAACTCCAAAACCCTAAAAAAAAGAACGTAATTTAATATAACATTTTTCTTCTATCTAATTTGTACAATTAGAGTAAGGTTTACCTTCACCAAAGAAGGGGTGGGAGGAACATCCCCGCATCTATCATGCGGTGGATCCATGTCCTCTTGTGACAGATTAAATATAAAAACTTCAGTGAAATGAAAGAAATAGACTTAGCAAAATAACTTATTAATAAAATGGTATATTAGAGTCATTAATTGGAGGTTAGTTTAAATTGTATATAGTACTTACCACCCCCATGATAGTAACTTTTTTTGTATCTATGCGATTCAAATGGTAATCTATTAGCAGTTCTTCCTTTGCACTTATTGATTTAATCGCACATACAAAAACACGATTTCCCTCATGCACCTCGAATATGCAATTGGGTCTCTTATTAGTTGACCTAGATTGCATACTATTTATAAAACCCGCAATGTTCCCTATTTATTTTGGTCTTTTGTCAATGTACATAGAAAATCTTTTACTTCGATCATTTTCTTTCCATTGTATATAATTTATTGACAATGCATACCTACGCATACTTTTTTTATATCGAACAATCCACATCCAATTATTGTAATTGTAACAAGGTCTAACATACTCCATCAATTGAACAACTTTGTTTTAACATACCTTTGTCATATGTGGAGAATAGGCCCAAACCATGTAATGATGATGGAGCTATGCGGTATATCCTCTCGTTAACACAAAAATTAGTGTTAATTTGAGGTAGTTCCTTAGGTACCCATTCTTTCTGAAGATGTGTGTACCTCAAGGGCACCTTAATGTTGCCTTTTGTCTCATCATCAAAAGAACATGAACCCCTTTCAACAAGGAAAAATTGCATGTGTTTATTGAATTTTATTCTAATCTTTTGACCTCTAGTTGATCTCCTTATTTTAGGCCTACTACATGTCTCACTTTCATCTTCTATTCCTTTATTTCCATCACTCGAGGAAGACAGATCTAACAAGTGCCTATTAGGTGGTTCCTATAGTCCATCAAATATAAGATATAGTTTGTAAGCAGTGAGATATTTTGCTAAATGAGGATAATGTTGATGAAGTCAACCCTAAAATTGATGTTGAGGGTAGTATTGTTAAATCATGAGCAATTTAACACATTATTATTAAACCACTCAATGAAGATGGGCATAAAGAGAAAGAAAGAAAATAATAAACTATTTCTATAGGGTGTATTGACTTATACCTGTCGATCCATGTCACTATGCAAGATCCTTGTAAAACGGGTTAAATTTCTTGCATATGTGAATCATTTATCTTAAGTTAGGTAAAAATTACATGATAAATATGCTACAAATTAAATAGAAGACAACATGAACAATATGCATTCATCATAATCATTATATATTTTTTATTTCCTTACCTTTACTTTATGTGTGCTAAGCAAGATCATCAATAAAAGAGGTGACGATGTCTGTAGTCAGTTGTCTGTTGCCACAAAGGGAGACAATCACAAAAAATATATACATGTAATAAGCACCAACAATTGAGCATCATAAGAAATACATTGGTAATTTATTAAATAATAAATACATTAAATATAGGAGTAATAATTGAAACAAGTGTATCATAAATCACATATTTTGTAATCATTAGAATTGAACACAATGAATTAAGTATACCATGCCATTAGATTTTAATACATAATAAAATAATTATGAAAATATATAAGTCAAATAAATTTATATGAATAAATCAATATTACCATCATCATCATCATGACCATCATTATCATCATTGCCATCATCATCATCGCCATAATCATCATCACCACCACCACCACCACCACCATCCCCATCATCATCATCATCATCACCACCACCACCACCACCACCATCATCATCATCATCTTGTTCTTCATCTTTAGTATCTTCTTCTATCAAAATATACTTTACTTGCCTTCCTCTTGGATCATGTCTAACAACAAATTACCAACCCAGTTTATGTGGAACCTCTACATAAAACACTTTCTCACATTGGCTTGGAAGAACATAGGTCACATCTCTAATTGGCTCAAATGACCTTGTATTAATCATTGTAAATCCATTATCATGTTGAATAACAGTTCTATCAGGATCATTTTGATTCAGTCATAGCCTGTACCATTTGACGATGAATAGAAATAATTTGAAGGATTTAAAGTCACACTCAAGTATATCATCCAAAATGCCATAGTATCAATTTTGAGATTCTTGAGGATGTATGTCATTTCTATAAGAAATATTAGTGACCTTGAAGATTACAGTTATCCCTGGATCACAATTTTTTTTCATTTTGTCCAACTTTTTTATGCAAAATTTATGGCCATGGTAATACATAGCTTTTTGGTGCTTGACCTAGAATTTTTCAAACATGTGAAAATTATTTGCATTGTGAATTGATATTAAACATATGGGTCATGATTAATAAATTTATACATACCTGTCTACCTCTTAAACCATATTCTAGATCAATTACCATTGGCGTAACATTAGAATCTCCATTACGATGAGCTTCTTTAACCAATGAAGCAACACCTTCCCATGTTAACGAGTGACCATTTTGTTGACATCGTTCAATCCATATTGTCATCCAATCAAGATTGTTTGTAATATATAAATGTAGTGCATCCCACTCTTGACCAACTGTATAAAAAAATAGACCAATTAGAAACAACTTATATTAAAGATTTATAAGAATTAATTAACTACAATCACATCTTATAATCACCTCTCACTTTCTTAAATCTACCTTTCCCCATCAAGTACTCCCCTTTGAATTTTTTAATGAAGTTGGGATCCCAAATGCGATCTACATGGATCTTTGCTGCAAAATCAGGAAGATTTTCATTAATATACAACATGGTCTAGTATACCATATATCCCTCCACCATATAACCCTCAAGATGTGCTCTTTGTCGAACCAAGCCTTTCAAAAATTTCAAGTGCCTCTCAACCATCCACATTGACCTAGTTTGTACAGGTCCACACAATTCAATCTCCTCAACTTGATGTATGAGGTAGTGTTCTTGTGCATTGAAAAAAGTTGAAGGTAGACACTTTTTCATTTCACACATAACATAAGAAATTTTTCTCTTCCAATATTTTATATCTTCTTTATTGATTTATTTCGATGACAACCACCTAGAAGAGATTCAACACACAAAAACATATAAACGAGACTTTACAACAAATATAAAATAAATTACATAAAAAGTAAAACAAGTCACAAATATAATATCTATACAACAAATCTAACAAATAACACTTCTAACCTCATGTATTTTCCAAGATCATATATAACTTTATTGACACTATTATCGAAATGGCATGGGAGAAATAGAGGTAGAACATACTATAATAATTATAAAATGATCTTTTCAATATTTTAGAAAAAAATACAATGAAAAGTACATGCAGTATACAAATATATAGAGAATACAAAATAACATGAATTACCTTAATAAAGGTATGCTAATCATGTATTTTCATCCCTAACACAAATTCACTTTTCTTTGATATGAGATTGTTTATGTTAGCAGAAAATCATATGGGAAATCAATTTTTTTGTATGAATTCTTTTATAGCATTGCTTTCTTGCTCCGATAATAACCAAGGAAGGGCACTTATATCAATCTAGTCTCCATTGTTATTTGATCAAATGACATTTTTCAATGCATGGTTGGAATCTTGAATGTCACTACAAATTTTAACAATTTTTTCTTTGTCACGCCTTCCATCCAATAATTTCCATAATGTCTCAGTTATATTCTTTCCAATATGCATAGCATCAAACAAATGTACGATTGGAAGGTGCTCGTAGTACGGTAACCTACTAAATTATCTAAGATAAGTTTTTAGTCCTTTTCAAAGTTGGTCATTAATGCCTTGACGACCTTCACGAGCATTAATTACATCATTAGTAAAAAAACATAATATCAAATATAAATTTTAAATAAAAACCATTAGATGGAATGACATTACCTCGATGATTTATTCTATTGTATTTAAACTTCCATAGGTGAGGTGTCATTCTTCGTGGATTTGATGTAGTCTCTCGTTTCCCATTGAAAAGGTATTTTTTGGTAACTCGATACTTATGATTTCTGTAGAGAAAGTGCTTATACTCATCAAAAACCTTCTTTTCTAAAATTTTTGAATGACAAGATTTTATCTTTGGACCACAAACTAGACATGCAAATTTTCCCTTTATCTGAAGACCTACAAGATCGTGTATAATTGGGAACTAAATATGTTAATTTTTATAATTACAAAAAAATATGTGCTAACAATATAACATACCACAAAAATGTGTTAGCCCAGGGGCATCATGTATTGTCCATACAAGCATTGCATGGAATTGATTTTGTCTTTGCCCTATTGGTCTAGATATGTCATACATAGTGACCCCATTCCATAACTCTAAAATCTCGACGATAAGGGGCTCAATATATACATTCATATCTTTAACTTGGTACTTACCTAGTTGAATGAACATAAACATTACATAATTATTATGACCATTTTGATGTGGTATTTATAAATAAATTTAGATGACTTAAATGAAAAAAATACTTAGAACAATCATTTCCAACATTATGTGCTCCCTCTTTATGGACATCCAAGGATGAATGTTATTGTTGATAACAAAAATAGGCCACACCGAGTAAACAGATCTCATCTCTCTAAATGGATTGACACCATCCACTGCCAATGAAAACTTGAGATTATGAGGTTCTTTAAAGTGTGGCCAAGTTTCCTCTATGTCCTTAAATGCAGAACCATCCACAGACATTTGCATAATGTCATCTTGACTTCTATTGCATGCATGGTAATCCATAAATTGTGCCAAGGTAGTGCACCTGAATAATCATTGCAAATGTGGAATAATGGGAATATACCGAAGAACCTTGCAAGACACCTTTTTTGTTATTTGATTTGATCGATATCTACTAATATGGCAATCAGGGCATTCTATTGCAAATTCATGTTGTTTATCATATATAATATTTTTATTGGGATATGCGTGTATTTTTTGATACTCCATTCTAATATCTTTCATAATGGAAGATAATTCTCGGTATGAGCGAGGTAGAATATTTGATGGTGGTAAAAAACACTCACTTATCAACCTACAAAAAAAATATAATTTGCTAATATAAAGAATAAATTAATGGTATGCGATTCACTATTTGTTAAAACTATAAGGAAATTTCAGCTGAAATAGATGAAAAAAGATGACATATATGACATACCTTAACATACGTGAGATTGCTACATTGGATAAACCATTCATAACCTTGAACTTTGCCAATAACAATACAACAGAGAGAAGAGTTGTTTGGGAGCCTTTGTATAGAGCTCGTATGCCTTCTTAAGTATAGGTAAATCAAGGTCATCTTCATCATCATGATCAATGCCAATACTATCATTTTCAATTGTGTTCTGTGGCACATGATCAAATGTGAAAATACCATCATCTTCAATTGTGTTCTCTGTCGCAAGATCATCTTCTTCCATGGTATCATTATCTTTTCCTTCAATATTCACACCTCCATGTTGCTCCACTTGGAAATTCACATTCTCTGGATTGTTATGGTTCATAACATGTAACCCAGGGTGGTTGACCTATATCAAAATGATGACCTTAAACTAACCATGACCATGATTGCAGCATCAATTGATTTCTTATGTATATAAATTGTTAAAATAATATATTAAAATACTTACCAATGGACGAAAATCATGCCCCCCTTCAATGTGACCATGCTGCCTATAATATTTCTCAATTTTTTTGATTAGAAGGCTTCAAGCCTTTAAGACCTTGCAATTTTTGTAGGGACAATAACATTTTCCATCACCTTTTCTTTTGAACTTAGACCACAATCTAGAAATTATCTCCTTATTTTTTTCTAGGTTCATATTGTTAGACATGGTCTTTCTTCACAGGAAAATATTCGGACAATAATTATACCAAAAAATTGTCTCCTATACTCTGAATTAAGATATTAATGTTGTCATCCATCAAATATAAACATACTATCATAGTAGTATCTTGTATTAAATCAAGTGTAAATCCATTAAATAGATTCTGACCGCAAAGCATTGTACATTTAATCTAATAGTGATTCATTCTCTAAAATTTTGAATGGATCCACACATTACATATAGACTTCCAGAAATCCCACCATTATGAAGAAAACTTCTACATTCCTCCCAACACCTAAAACACACAACACATGATCCAACTGGAGCAATGTAATGAATTTGTAATGAAAATAACTAAACTGACTAATAAGCCCAATACTCTATTGGAGGAAATAATATTAAATAAGAAACTATTATTATTGTCGATTGAAAAGGAAATAATTAGATTTCATCTATGATGTAAGTAAATGATATAGAAACATATAGCTTGGATGGCTTTTGATACAAGTTGTTGTCAATGCTCATTATGCATACAAGAGATAATTGCCTTTGAAATGAAATAAAATGTAACTGAAAGGAAAGGAAATGGATGTATTTGAGGGAAACCAATTCTTGAAGTGAGATGGAGTAAAAATGAAATGTGATAGGTTTTGAAGAGCATTATTATTATGGTTTTTGGATATTGTTTTTATTGAACAAGTTGCTATTTGGAAGAAGAACGAAGTGAGGAGGAGCTCTATTAATAAGTTTGCAGCTGCAATAGAAGCCTCAAGAACCAACTGATTACTTTAGAATAATTCTAAGCATGGTTCATTTCTTCCAACTCTATTTTCTTTCCTCTATTAAGCATAATTTGTATTCGAAAAAATAAATGTCTAAAAGGAATCATCCTTAAAGTAGAATGTTCTAGTTGGAAGTACTATCAAAGGAATATTTGTAGAATCTTGTGCATCATCTAGTATTTCATTTGAGATTTTTAATATTTCATAAGTTTCATTTATCTCCTACATGTCTCATGTAGAGACACTTAAACTATCTTTCCTTGTCTGTGACTTCTACCCCTTTGGGAAAACTTCTTAAAGTCTAAAACCTTTCAAGATTCATTAGCAATGCCGAGGAAGGACCAAGTAAAGCATTTCGGAAATTTAGACCATTTTGAGAACTATTCTTTACAACTCTAAAGTTCTAAACTATTTTTGTTTAGCAATCCAAATCTTTACAACTATGAAGTTCTAAACCATTTTTATGAATATGACAACCATAGCTTGCAGTCCAAAATTCACACTAGACCATTTTGATTGAATTTAAAAATAAATAAAACTAATTCTTCTCCCTAGAAGGAAGATATCACATTTATAAACTAAAATTTTATTGATTAGAAATTGAAGGAATAAGTATTCTAAATTCAGCAATCAAAACTTGTGCAATTTTATCGAGAGGCCATTAGGCTTGCAAGAAATGAACTTTAGATTTCATATGAACTTGGCTGAGTGACATTTCGAGGTGGAAAGGCAATTTGTTTTTATTTTCTCTCTAGCAAGGAATTACCTGTGTTAGAAAAACACAATAATATTCTTATAATGTGTCAAATAAAAGAAATGGTCAATTGGAACATTGATGCAAGGTGTGAGAAAGAACTATATTATCTTCTAATGTTATATGATTATGTTCTAGGTTCTAAAATTTGATCTTTTTAAATATTTTTTATGCTATTCTTGATTATTTTTCTACTTGATTCACATCCATTGAGAGACCAAACCTTGAGAAAGTTAAACTTTATTTGTTCTTTTTCTAGAGTCACAGTCTGTCCTCATGAATGGTAATTTGTCACTATTGTAATTGGAATTTTCTATGAATTTATAATGCTTGATAGAGTTATTAATTTACAAATGGCTATGCAGAATAATCTTTAAAAAATATTAAACTAGTAGCCTTTACCTTTTTTTTAATTCTTTTGGCAGGTGATCACTCTTCTTCATTCATTGGTCAAAGAATGTGGAAGACAGTTAAGGTTGTTAGTTAATTGTTGGACTATAATGTGTACCATATTTTCTTGTAAATACATTTCTTATCAATGTCAAAAGAAATAAAAGTTAGATAACTATCACAAATTTCTTTGTACTTTTTAAGGCCCATTTGGCTATTCCTGGACTATTTTTTGGTCTCTAGGGTTTCTTGTCCTAGTTGGTTAGGATCCTTTTTTGTTTGAGCTTAGCTTTTAGTCTTTTCACTTATTAGGGTTGGAAACTTAATAGGTAGGTTTTAGGAATAAATAATTTTATCATCTGTGAAATTGATATACAAATAGTTATTGTTTTTTTTTTAAATTTTAAGTGTTGAATACTAGGTTTTTATATTGTATCATTATCTTAGAAGTTCTCTAATTTGAGGTAGTGCACATGATATTCCCAAGTTTGGTTTTTTGAGCGAGACAAATGATAATTCCAAGGTGAGGAGGGAAGACATAGATATCCTAGTTCCCAAGATAGGCACTGAAGTGAATTTAGGTGAGAATATTTCAAGTTAATCCCCTACTTATTATAGAATGCATTGGAAATGAAACTTATTAAGGATGATTCAAATGGTAGTTGCCATTTTTGTAATCTTCGGAATAGAAATTTTATTATTTTGATGTTCATTATATAAACCTATTTATTTGCAATAAATATATCCTATGTTTCTAGGGATCTTGAAAATTTTTAAACTTTTACTGCAACTACAAATAATGAACTTTCTTATAGGATAGCATTTGAGAGAGGAAAAGAGCGTCCATTTTACTTGTTAGTTGTGGAAAAGGGGAAATATGGATTTTTTTTCTTGCAAAAGAAGTTCCTATTAAACAACATTGAGGGATCATAATATGCCATGTACTATACAATTCTAACATCTAATGTGTAGATACAGTGATTTGGAATGGTCAAATTGCTAGTGTAAGGAGTTAAGAAGTACATAGTCAAACTAAGGAAATTTTTCTATTTTCAATCTTAAAGTATCCTTTAATTGATGAAAGACCCATATGGAAACTTATGTTGTTCTACTTGTTAACTCCTTATAACCTCTATCATGCATAGCTAATGAAGAGCAACATTTCCTCATTTAATAAATAAATGAGGATGATGAACAAGGATAGTCAAAGGCCACCGATTGATCCTTGTGACAATAGGTTTTGCAAGAATATTTATATATCCTAAATGAACATATGCACCAAGTTGTAGACCCTTGGGATAAATATTTGGTGTAGTTAGTTTTTGTGCCCTGAGGTGACTCATTATTTGTTCACACTAATAAAAAGAATAAGGAGCCACTTTTGGGAGCTTGATATCTCAATACCCAAAGAAAATCTAATGAAACCAATGGTTACTCCAAGTCATCCCCATAATATTATATCTCCTTACCAATTTTCATAGTCCTGTGAATTCATTTGATAGTTTTTTATTACCCAAAACAAATGCAACTTTTAATATTTTGTCATCAATGATGTCAATACCCATTTTGAGTGGCCTTTTATGTGAATCAGAATCATTTACTCAGGTGACCCCAACATCAAAATGATTTTTTTCTACAATTATCTATACTACAGTGAATGCTTATGCCATTTTTCAAATCTCCACTTATTCATTTGGTATTTTTAACTGCTCAAAACTAGAGGGAATTCTTCATCTTGTTATCTACACAAAAGATAAAAATCAGCCAGAAGCCTACTTCAAAATTTATATTTCTCAATGGGATGAGTAACACACCAAGAATAATGGTTCCCATGATTCTTTATATAAAAGTGTGCTCTTTTACTGAATTGCAGAGATCCATCAATCAGTTTGATACATTTTCAAAACTTAAAGTAAAAGTAGTTTATTAAAGTTTACCAGTTGAAGTTTTAAAAAAAGTGATTATAGGCCAACTTTAAAAGGAGAAGAGGATGTAAAACCTCATGATGTTGAATCTCATTTCATTCGAGAGAGGAGATTGGTTTGAGAAGAATGGTTTATTCAATCATCAAGGAGTTTTCTCCTTCTGCTAATGAGGTTATTATTGTTACAAAGTTCATTAATAGAAGATATAAACAACAATCATTACTCTCATCATTGGAGGTCACTCATTCTAGGCTACTCTCAGTTCTAATTTGAATAGGTTCAATAGCTATTTGTTCAGAAACAAAAAAAAATAGGGGAGTCGGCTAATGTTTTTGACATCTGAGGGGTGATTTTCAAATGGATTTGAAAAAGAAAAAAATAAACAACATTTAAGTCATTTCAAATTATTTAAATTCAATGCTAGTACAACTGATAATATTAAAGGGATGACAAAATAAGAGGTGATATTGATAAAAGTGAAGGTTTCTTTTATCGAACAAGACATGTCTTAGCAATGTAAAGAGAGTTTATTATACTACCTAATCTAAAGTACTATGTCACTGATATGAATACAACCATAAAGTTTAGATGATCAGAAGGACTACAAACAAATCCGTCGAACCCAAATATGAAGACTGGAGAATTACGAGCATCATCAATAAGGCTCATCAAAAAATTCTTACATAGACAGATATAGAAGGTAATAACAAAATCAAAATTGAAGTCTCTATCACAACTACTCAGCTTCAACAATAAGGAGCTTAAAAATGAACATGAATTTAGTATTGGGACTGAGAACATTATGAAGCTTGCAAAAGGTTTTCCAATATCTTACTAATGCCTTGATATATCATACTTGCATGTGACATGAAAACATTTGATTGAAATTTTTGAAGCCCTAAAAAGTCAGCACTAGAGGATAGTCAGATATAGTCTCAATCCTTACATAATGACCTTTATAGGCCTCTTGCCTACGGTTAGAAAATACTGTTGCTGAAATTTATTTGTTTATTGATCAAAACTTGTTACATTCCTCTTCACCCACACAATATTTTCATGGATCCAACATTTAAATAGATCCACATACTTCTAATGCCCGACAACAACCTAAAACTATCCTTAAAACTAAATGTAGATAGTTTAAAACTAACTGTTGCAACTTATAACTATTGACAACCAAGTTATAAGTTGCAATAGTTAGTATTAAACTATCTACAACTCGATAACTATGATCCTTTTTACTAATTACACCTTTTTGGTGTAGTTAAATATTCCTAATTACACTTAACTTAATCTTACTTAGGATAATGCATTACATAGTAGTTTTTCATTGAGACACCTAGGAGTTTTCACCTCAATTAAGCACATGGTGTAGGAGAAATCCCACTTTAGGTGTGAGATCCACCTTTAGTGCTCATATCACATTATCATCCTCATCCTATGTCACATACTTCATTGAATAATGGAGGATGATCCACATTTGGTGGAAATGTGATTACACCTTGCATAAGTGCTAGCTTATCAACTCCTTATCATTCTCTCTTATCGCCTTTCCTATATAAGGAGGCCTATTATGTAATCAAGATAGGAGAATTCATTGGATCAATTCATTATCAATCATTGCATTCATATCATATCTCTTGTTCTTTTCTTTAACCTCTAGATCCTTGGTTCAATCTTTTCTATTTGCAAATTCTTACATGGTATTAGATCTATTGCAACGTTTTGATTAGCCTATTTGAAGAGATCAAGGTGCAAGCATTGAAGGTCCAAATCTTAGATCTAAAGACCAGCATGTTGTAGAAACATCTTGGGGTAGATCTGACCTCACCATTGTGTCTGGGAGGCTATTTTGGTTAAGATCGACTATAAAATCGGCCATATCCAATGAAAGTTCGAATCGAGGCAATTTTTTTTTGCAAATCGAGCCGTACGACCCGATCTGCACCTTTGTGGTATGATTTTGAATTTATTTTTTTTCTTTGGTCAATTTTTGGATTTTTTTTCCTACAAAATATATCCAGGCTTGGTACATTCCCTGTGCATTAATTTTTCATTCGTACGCCACCAACATCATTGGTGACATCATCATCATGACACAAAATCAGAATAACGCATTCGATCGAGCATGAAATCAAGCTTGAGGCCAAAGTTGAGCCTAGGCCCAAGCCCACCTCGGATCTTCATTTTATTTATACTGAGGAGTGTTTGCATATTTAAACACTGCTAAAATCCCCAACGCAAGGCATGTGGGACTAAAAGTCCTACTTCCAAGTGGTGCTCCTTTGCCTTGCTACCCAAGCGGCTTATTTCACCACCTCAGTTGGCGTACTGCTTCCACCTCAGGCATGCCACTAGGCCCAATCTACCACATGGAAGCCTGCTACCAGTTTCGCATAGCCATGTGGCGTATAGTCAATTGCCCATCAACTTATCCAATCTACCACGTGGAGTACTGAGATTTGGCCACCTCAGCGTTAGTAGGTGACATCACCATTACTACCTCAGCTCTCCATCGAGACACAAAATCGGCAACCTAGACCAATCAGACTATGCCACGTGGCACAATAGACATATTAGTGGCCAACATCAGTAGGCCACATCACACCCACCACATCAGCGTAGCAGTGACATCAAATACTATCACATTGTATGGATGCTGACATTAGGCATATGGATATGTCACACAAGTAGCCTAGTTATCTTCCATGTCAGCCAAGGAGGTCATTTTTTTGCCATGTCACTGTCCTACAAGCTTAAATTTGATAGCCATCCAATTGTCAAATAGGGCAAATTAGAAGTTTCAATGATGTGCATACAACCATCAAATTTAACATAGGGAATTACTAATGTCAGCAAGGGTTGGAATTTTTTTGCCTTCACCATTGGAGTTTTTCATTTTGCAGTCCAACTTCAGAGGGCCATATCTTGCTCATTTTTGCTCCTTTTTACTAGCAATTTTTTTTATTTTAGGTATAATTTCTTCAAGAATCCAGTGGTGATATTATTTTTGCAATTTGGTGGCTTGATTTATAAGAAATTATAGATTTGCTTGACTGTTCCTACCTATTCCTAATTTCTACAACTTCTTGGGCTTCGTTTGGGCACATATAGTAACATTTTGAGGTGAATTTTTTTTTGCAAGTGCATGATTTTTGTCTACTTTCTAGATTTGCAATCAATTTTTAGTTATTTGGGGTGGATATATAACTTTAAGAAATAGGTCATTTTGGAGCTATATTTGCACTTGGTTAATCCTTAGATTTTAGTTTTATGATTTGCATCAGTCATTTGAAAGAGTTATCAGTAGTTATCAGTCATTATTTAATTGCATTATGGATAATTCAAAGGTCAAAATCCTCACTCCATATAACTACCATGAATGGAAAGTATCTTTAAGTGATCATTTGTTAATTATTGGATTGCTTAGAATGACTCTTGGGTAGGATCAAGAACCACAAATAGGTGTTGCAGAAAGGCAAAAAATGGTTTGATCAAAGGGAGAAATCACTTATCTCTCTTAGATCATCCATCTCTCATGACTTGCACTTTCATATTGCATCTTGCACACATCCTCATGATGCTTGGGTCATATTGGAAGGAATATTTTGTAAACTTGATAGAATGAGAAAATTTAGATTGGAGAATGAGCTCATAGGTCTAAATCCTAGTGATTTTGACAATATTCAAGACTTTTTCTCTAAGTTCAATTCTATTAGATTAGAGCTTTCTACTTGTGGCATTGTTAAAGAGGATGAACAATTGATATTTTCTATTCTTTCCAAGCTAGGTCTTAATTATTCTATCTTTGTTTCTACATTCTATGCTACTATGGATGCTCTTGGTAGTGCATACAAATTTCCTTCTCTTGATGAATTTGTAGCTTACTCACAAGGGAACAAGAAAATTTGGCACAGATGGGTCAATTCAAACCTTCCACATGTTGGTTCTTCAAAATATTTTACACTCCATGAGATACCAATATGCTTATGACTGATGTTAAGGAGTGGTTACTTCCAAATGTGAGAAATCTATAAGCAATTGGACCAACTATAGGGGCAAGACTGCCCTCTTCACTTCTGGCTCTGCAAAACCAAGGCAGGTACACCTGATCCAATAGATTTAACTCTATTCCTTACTCAATACTAGATCTTACAACATATGACAGTGATAAAGTACTAAATAACAACCTATTATTCATTGACTCTCCATCACTGGGTAAAACAACTTATATAAAGTAAATAAAATTGTAAAAGACTGGTACTGATTATATGTTTTAGGATTACAAAGATCTTGATAATTCCCCACAAAGCAAAGATAGGAAAATATAGGCCAGTGCCTTATCCATTGGGAAAAATATTAGAAGACAATGAATACAAAGATATTTGAAAATGACTGGTCTTTGAACATAAATACAAGCACCCCAACTCTTTCCTACTTATAGAAAATCCTCAAATAAATTCAGTAAACATGTATCCCACTCTGAGCAATATTTAATCCAACCCTAGATTAGAACTCAAAGCCAAATACATACATATAAATCTCAAAAAGACTTAAAGATTCATAGAATAAACTCAAAGGAGAGACAAAGATTTGAGATTTGTATTAAGTATAACCTTGATTGTTTGTATACATCATATTCTGAATAGTAAGCTTGCAAAATAGCAGCAGCAACCTGTACTTCTTCTCTATTTCTTAATGAAAAATAATACAAATTGTTACAATCCTCGAATGAGGGATAGGCTTTCAGAATTTCTATCTTTTCAACACCTAAACTCTCAATGCCTAGAATTATCATGGAAAATCCTTTATATACAAGGAAATGCAACAAGCTACCGATCATTCTAGGGTTTACAAAATTCCTAACCTAAAACATTTTCAACAACCCTATTGGGTTTACAATAAATAGACTGATCAAAATTGGTGAGATATTTGTAGATGAGTCACCTTGCTTTAAGTCTTCAATTCTATCCTCAACTTCTTCCAATAGATCTTATTGCAATATCTCCGCTGTCAATCCTGTAATAAATACCTTTCTACATCTCAACAACCTTGATGGCTCAAAAAGTAACTATTTTCACATGTTTCAAGAGGTTGGCAGAGTATTCACTTTTTCTATATGAGGTATGTATTGATACCTCCACCTATTGTACACCTCTTCACTTGGGAACTCAAAATTTGCAAATTCTCCATTCTTACTAGATAACTGTTCCCACCTGTCCTCCAATTGACTAATTTCTTACTGAATGAAATCAAATTTAGACTTAGCAAAAATTAAAGTCTCAATAGTATGTATAAAGAATAAAGTATTCTCAAGAGTCAAATGCTAGTCATTCTAGCAGAGAAGTCATCGTCTAATTGTGCTTGCCACTTGATTAATTCTTTAAGCTCACCATTCTTCTTAAATACTCCCGGGATCAAGTCACAACTAGGAAGTGTCAATTCCTTCTTCATCATATTTGATTTTCTCTCAAAATCACCTAAAAGTATGTCATGCTCCACAAGCTTCTTCACATTCTGGTGTAATGGCTTGATCAGTGGATCAGGATCATTTTGGGACTTAGATAACAACCTAAACAATCTCAATTTGGAGATCTCTCAATCCATTTCTTAAAAATTGGTTCAAACTCACTCTTATACTTATCCAATGATGTGAGTAGTGTCCTTAGCCTCCTAGCATGGTTAAACAAGACTGTGGGATTCAATTTTGTAGCAAACTGCATAACAGCTTCTGTTAACTTGTCTTCATATTCCTACTTCAACAAACTCTTATCTTTCAAATATTCTTCCCTTATCCTATCCAATTCATTCCTCTTCCTTTTGAAGTGATTGGTTTCCTCAAGAAATTATTGCTTCTCCCAACTAAGCCTTGCATCTAAATGTGTCTCTGGGTAGGGCAATGGTGGAAACTCAATGATAGGGCTAGATGATGAAGCCACTATAGGTTTTTTAGCTATCATTAGTTGTGGTGACCTATGATCATGTCAACTCAGCAATTAACTTATCCTTTTGGATTAGCTCTATCTTGAGTTCATTGTAAGACTTAAGGACAGTTTCAAATTTAAGCCTCAACTCTTCTTTTTCTTGTGCATCTTTCTCTGCCACCCTGACATAAAACTTGGTAGTTTCCAAAATTAAGTTTGAAGCTTCTATACCAGAAGTCTCACCTACTCTTTGTACCAATAGATTTCCTGCATATTCTATAGAGAGAGCCTCTCTTTTTCCTTTGTCTTCCTCCCTCTTAAGGGACCACATTACCAAGGCAACATGATCCTCTGAGAAAGCAATCCCCCTAGCAGCTTGTTGGGCCTATTTTGCAGTAGCAAGAGTCTTTACCTTGCTCTTCCTGACTTGATCAAAGACTATTACATTAGCAATATCCCATTCTAGCAGAATCAACACCCTTGCAGTATGGACCATAGCCCTTCCCTCCTTAGGAGTGATCTTTTCAAACTACTTCATCATTTCTCCCTTGGTCTCAATTTCTATATTTGTTATGTCCCTATCAGGGTACTCTTCTTTCTTCTTCTCACAGATTTCTTTAAATTGATTTATTTTCATTCTCCACAAAAATTGGAAAAATGCCCTAGTCCTTACAAATTTGTCATCAGCAACAAAGGAATCACTAGCTTGTTTTAAAATAGGGTCAATTTGCTTACCCTCAAATTCAGCAATAGTAAGGTCCATTGCAACCTCCTTAGGTACCTTTGGCATGCCTTCTTGCAACTCATCATTGGAAACAAAAATGTTTCCCTCATTCCTCATCTATACCAACTATTCTGCTACCCCATGTTCATCTAAATGTAAGGGGGACTGAGAAGGAGAGTAGATATTTTGTTCTGACCCTGACCCCTCTTGTCTTTGCCTTTTTGGAGAAGGTCCCTACATTGTTGGGTCATCCATGGGCCTCTTTCCTCTTGAAGTAGAAGGAAGATCCTGACCTCTCTACTATGGTGGTAAAAGAATAGTGTACCCACTTCTCTTTTTCATATTATAGACTCCCCTTGGGGTCAATTTTACATATCCTAGCTGGCTCAAAATCTGCCTAGCTTTTTCAGGGTTTGTCTTGCTCACAGTAGCCCTCTTCTCATTCACTGCATGCATGATGCCTTCAAAATGCTCCATAACAACCTCTACTTTTCTTGCCCATGGTTCAAAACCCTTTAATGGATCATAAGTTCTATCCAAATTCTTAATGAAATCTACAGTCTTCTTGTAGATCACCCACTTTTCCTTCTTTATTTCCTGAGTTTGGAGGTCAAACTCATTTCTTATTATATCTTTAGGAAAATTGAATTGGTGCTCCATAAGAGCACACCTAATCTTATCTCTAAACATTCTTGATAGGAAACCCTCATTATCTACACATCTTGCTACAGTTGTAGGCATTATGTAGGGTTGTAATACCTAGTTCAAATATACCCATCCTCCCTTAGTGATAACATACTAATGGGCAATTGTAATATCAGGGAAGAAAGTCCCTCTTCCTTTACCAGTAAGGGCAGTTTCTTGTAGGTCACTAATTTGCCTCAAAATTTCAGCATATCCTATTTTTAGTGGAACTTGGTATGGAAAAATCTATGGTGCCTTTCTACAACCATATACTCTAAAAATTGTGGAAACAGGATATAGTATGATGTCACAAAAATTGTGGACTATAGTAATATCCTGACAGTATTCCTTTGGCCTGATTAATCTTAACAACTCCCTTGGGATTCTAGGATTGTCAAAAAATAATAGTGTCCTAAGTCTTGAAGCAAAATCCCTGTCAAAGGCAATAAAACTGGCATCAACTCTATCCCATGACAAAGCTATAGTCCACAACTAAACTAGAAGGGTTTCTCCATTCCTCTCCTTAACAATGTTCACTATTGAGCTGAAAAACTGCTCACCCTTGTACAAGAACATATGCATAAGCATAGAATACCATCCAAAATGCCTACTAACCTTCATATTATTTATTCCCATTAATCCCTCATGGATTAGGTCAGCTAAGTGAGAGGCAAAGTCAAAGATTAGTGCCAATTGGGTATGTAAAGATTGCACCATCACGAACATATATGGAACTAGCATATGAGTGGCCTCATCATGCCCTAGGATCAAAGTCAAAGACTTATAAAAACCCTATGCTCTTTTACTAAAAAAATCCATCCTGAAAGGCTCTAGTGTACTTGAGCTAACAACACACATTGGTCCAATTTGATCTAAAAAATCCCTCAGAGGCCCTGTCCTCAAATAATCCCTCCGAGCTTCATATACCTCTATGATTTCAGTAAAATCTATTTTTTCCAACCCAACAGAAGGGTCATTCAATGAGAAGACCTCCCTGATCTCATCCTCTGTGATACTAATTAGGTTATTTCCATTTACATCCTTAATACACTTTATCATAGGATCATAGCACTTAGCAATTTGAATTAACAATTATGCATCCATGAAAACTCCAGGAACTACCAACTTTCCTATATCAAATTGCCATATGTTGCTAAGGGGGGCACATGAATTTCTCTCAATCTAGCTACCTCATTATTTGAATGTGGGAGCAATTGCATTAAGTCCTCAAAGACACCCCTATCTTTTTACTCTGTCTTCCCAGACAATCCCCTCTTTGGCGACATTTTAACTAGGGCTTCTTAAAATGGTGTACAAATACCTAAGAAAACCCTAAATACTATCAGCTAGCAACCCAATTTCTCTTACAATTTCTTCATAGACTTCAAATAATTCTTGAATTTAGAGATATGACCTACTAGGCACCTAAAAAAAAATAGCTTGATATCACTCCAGAGAACAATCCATCTTGCCAAA
Source organism: Chamaecyparis obtusa (assembly GCA_027943335.1). NCBI lineage: Eukaryota > Viridiplantae > Streptophyta > Pinopsida > Cupressales > Cupressaceae > Chamaecyparis > Chamaecyparis obtusa. The sequence continues at coordinate 18,696 of BSBK01002601.1, read as the reverse complement.
ACGCTTATGAGAGAGGTAAAGAAAATAACGATCAAATTTGGGGTATATAATGTCACCAACTATTTACAATTCATCTGCACGTAGCTCATTAAGTCTGCCATTATTGAAAACTAGCGGCCTCAGCATTCACAGGATGTGAGCAACATCACAGAGCAAAAATTTGAATTCAGACCATTGATCTTGTTTCCTTTTTGGCGCATCGGATGATCAATGAAAATAGCCATGCAACCCTCTCTTATTTTCCCCAAACTAGTTCCTTGCCAATGAGAAAAACTCAATTTAACCATGTGGGAAAAGAAATAACTTAACTTAATTTTGATCAGAGCGGACAGGTGTAACCTTGTTGCTAAAGCACGGGTGTAGGACCCGAGCATCTTTGCTCCAGTGGTGTAACGACAACCACAAGATCCTTTCCAACTCATAGCGCTTTATCATTTCCCAAAGCATTGACCCCACCTTCCCTTTTGAAACCTTCATTGAATCAAAAAATGCCACATTGGATAGATCAGATGGCGAAAAACCCTAACTTTCTCCTCAATGTCAAGTATACTGACAACCTGACAGGTCACCTCCTACCTTTGGCCAATAAAAAATGAACCTGTCAGCGTGAACTGACGACAAAGGACCCACCTTTTAGTCCTCATCCTTTAAGCAAGATCAATGATTGTCGCTATACCACTGGCCTTAAAAATCATGCACTTTATCCCAGCAGTATATCGACAACCGCAAGATCTGTTTGAGCCTTAACTATCTGAGAAAGTTGACCCCACAATAACACTTCACTTAACACTCTGTCAAATCAAAGGCTGCCACATTTACAAGAATAGGTGGGTGGGCCCTTTCTCCCTCCTTTTTTTTTAAATATCAAACATCTTTTCGACCACCACATAACACTTATTTCAACCAATCAAAAGCACTCGTGTCAAAATGACATGGAAATTTAGGGCCCACTCACCATCTCGTCCATAATATAGCATCGAATGGTTGTTGCTATACCGCGAAGCTTAAATACTTCACATCTTCTATCAACAGTATAATGAAAGCCATAAGATCAATTAGTGTTTTACCCTTTGAAAAGTCTGACCCCACAGCTGCTATGTCACCTAAGATAGGTGTCAACCCAAAAAACATGCCTATGAGACTGACATGTCAGAATCCTACTGCTGTCAATAAAAACTTGATCGGACGCTTGTCGCTACACTGTGATGTTTAAAAAGAGATCAACTTGACCCAACGGTATAATGACAGTCGTCAATGAACTACTCTATTTGATTTCCAGTACAACATTGAAGATGGGCCCGCCGAGATAGATGTCCGCTTGTTGCCAAATAGCATGTTAGAAATCTGACAACAGGGAGCCTTGAGATTTAATGACAGCCACTCATTTTAAAAGGTTAGTCACTTAGAAAAGCTTATGGGAAACTTAAGCTTTCAAAGAATTATTAAAAAGGGTCCCATTCGACAACCTAACAATATAACATGCAAAGTGGTCACTTAAAAGGGGTGGAAAATAGCACATGCATATTTGGAGAGTTATTAAGCCAACAAGTAACACAAAATTATAACAATGCTAAGACCAGCTAGGGCTTCATCAAACCTAGGGTTTTAGCCATAAGACCTCACAATCAGGTCTAAGAACTAGATTTTTTTTTAGTTTTAGCATGAAGCTGAAATTTTTTAGGATAGTGATAACACCACACATCATGCATTGATTACAAGTGAGTCCAAATCAAAGGATTCTAATGGAAAGGGAAAGACACGACATAAGGATCCTAAGCCTTGTGACAAAGGTAATGAATCTCCTTCACACAATACTACTAAATCCATGTCCTCTTCAAGAGAGGAATCATCTAGAAGAAAGAAAGATAAATGCACATATTGTAAAAAGATAGGACATGATGAGCATAAGTGTTTTGAAAAGAAGATTGACGAGATAAATCACATTATTTAGAAGCACAACCTTAAGTTTCCCTCATCAGTGTCTACTCACTCTTCTACACATTTGGTAACTTGTACATCTCCATCATCATCCAAAGATAAAGGTAAAGGACAAGCACTCTTGGCTTCCACACATCATGAGCAAGGTAAACAACTTCTTGATTCAGGTGCATCACATCATATGGCATCTTCTATGGATATGTTTTCTTCTATTGAGCCTTATAATTCTCCTAATATTTTGATGGGTAACAACACATTCATGAGAGTTTGTGGCAAAGGTTCTATTCCTATGGGAGAGGGGACATTTAATGATTTTCTTTTTGTACCATCCTTGACCACTAATCTCATTTCTATTTACCAAATTACACATGGGGCACAAGGTAAAATTATTGAGTTCACTCTTGATTTTGTCTACATTAGAGACATGGAGACTAGAGATGTCATAGCTATGGGAGTTGTTGATCATACATCACACTTGTATTCTTTTTCACATTTTGTTGTTGTTGATGATGATGATATTAATGATGTACACATCTCTTTGCCAAGGGATAATTTTGTATATGAGGATAACTTTGGGAACTTGAATCATTTTTTTGTTGAGACAAGTGTTGAGCTTCCTACTCCTCCACCTCTTGCTTCTTCAGACATGGGCTCTACTATTCAATAGGATGATCATAGTATTTCAGATCTTGCAAAATGTGATGACTAATTGGATGCATCTTTAGCATTTTTTGATTCTCATGATGTAGATGTGGAAGACATACATGAGGGTATTTCTCTTTCCCTTGATGATAACATCATAGTTGGGGATAATTCTTCACCTTCTTTAGAGATTGTCATTCTTGATTCTTCTCCTTCTTCACTTAATTTGTCACATGAGGTGATAGATTCTTTGAGCTTGGAGAGACCTATTCAGTCTTCAAAGATTTATACATGGAGACCTTCATCTTCTTCCTCCTTCCATTTTCACAAGGATTGTATTCTTCATCATTTGATGTATCTATTTCTTCCTAAGGGGAGACATGTTTCTTGTAGGCATTGGTTGATCTATTGTTTGTAGGTACTCTTCATCAACATAAGAGCATCTACATTATGGGGGGGATATCATGTCTCCAAATATCCTTCTTATGGGGGGCTAATTATTTGTATATACATGATGTATGTAGTTCTTGGGGGGTCTTGAGTACTCCATCCATCCATGCATCTTGTTTTCTTCTCTCTTTTTGGGGGAGAGTTTTTCCCATGAGGTTTTCCCTCTTTCTCCACTTTATGAGAGTTATTACATTTCATTTATTGTATTACATATTGTACATGGGTACCTAACATGGCCTAATAGCTGGGACCCATCTTGCATTGTGAATTTAAGTGCATTCCTCTAAGTCTCACTTAAGGGGGGGGGGTGTTCGTGTAATTAAATATTCCTAATTACACTTAACTTAATCTTACTTAGGATAATGCATTGCATAGTAGTTTCTCATTGAGACAACTAGGAGTTTTCACCTCAATTAAGCACATGGTGTAGGAGAAATTCCACTTTAGGTGTGAGATCCACCTTTAGTGCTCATATCACATTATCATCCTCATCCTATGGCACACACTTCATTGAATAATGGAGGATGATCCACATTTGGTGCACATGTGATTACACCTTGCATAGGTGATATCTTATCATCTCCTTATCATTCTCTCTTATCACCTTTCCTATATAAGGATGCCTATTATGTAATCATGATAGGGGAATTCATTAGATCAATTCAATATCAATCATTTTATTCATATCATCTCTCTTGTGCTTTTCTTTAACATCTATATCCTTGGTTCAATATTTTCTATTTACAAATTCTTACACACCTTCTAATCACATTTTGACTATGGTTTTATCATTACACTTTCAAGAATTTGTGTTGCTACAATAAAAGAGCCTACATAATGCTAGACATTAAAGAAAATTTCTATGTTGATATTGAAGCTGATTGAATGGCCTCTTCCAATGATCTCACTTCGTATCAATTGAGGTTATGTAACAATATTTTTCAAAAGAGTAAGAATAAAAGACTCCTCTTGCAGATGCCCTAATAGGAACATAGGAAAAATGGAAAGCATAATAAATGATATTTTTAAAAGAATGTCATCTTTGGAGGTTCGCTATAATGGAAGCACAAATAAGGCATTCAACCCATTTGAATCAATGCCCATTCATACACACAAAATGCAGATTTGGTTTTTTAATACATAATGATTGCAAAATTTCCAAAAAAAAATATAATTTTTGAAATTAAACATTTCTCAACCAAATGCATGTAGGGGAAAAATGAAATGCTCTAACCCTTCCAACACTCTCCTTACCAATGAAAAATAGAAAATTCTTAATTATGAGATGTCGAGTCGACCTTCAGCTCACTCCGTGCCCTTGACCTTCATCTCTTCTTTGTCACGTAACTGTTGCGAATGAATATGAGACATAATAAATTGAAATGAAACATTTTTTTAAAGTTATTCTCATGTTCATCTCAATTACAAAAAAATGTCATGGTAGTCATTATTTCGACCAACATGAGAATGGATTAAAAAAAAATCAAATATTTCCTTCTATAATCTGACCAAGCAAAACCATTTTAATGCTTGGTCAGAAATGTTGGTCGAAAATTAGGGTTAAATGTATTAGTGTAGGGCCTAAGAAAGTAATAAATTGAATAGGGATACAACTCAAAATGCTACATTTAGCCCCCACTTTAGCAGGAGTATGAACCTACATTCATACTCCTTGTAAAGTAGACCGTATCATTAGAAAAAGTATGACAAGGTAAAGGAGACAAGAAAACACCAAGCCTCCAAGTGACTTTGGATGTTATCAATCTAATAAAAAGACAAAAGGAGAAACACTTAAAATGAAAAGGGCATGATTGTACAAACCTAGTAAGGATAAGTTTACTATGTGTGATGTAGAGAGATCAGTGTAAAGGAGAATTGTATAGTCTAGAAAACCATGTTATCTAGTCAACTCACCCCAAAGGACAATCATGAAAATTATTGTATGTAAGGAAATAATCTAGAAAATAGTGCAAAGGATAAATAATAAAAACATTGAATGCAAGAAAGTTTGCCAAGAGAATATTACAAAGCACAAGACATAGTTTTCTAATTAACCTAAAAATAAATAATATAAAAAATGATTGTGGTGTATGCATGAAGTATCACAAAGAGTTAAGAGTGTGACCCAATGTTAAAGTGATTGTGTACACCTCACTAGGAGAAATTAATTTAAGGTAGCATGAATGCATCCAAAATATAATATATTGATAAGTAGTATATATTTTCCACAGCAAGTCAAATTGTGATATTACTATCAAGATTCAATTGTGTAGTTTTTAAGTCAAACTCATTGACCCATGTTTCATGAGTAGATGTTCACAAGAACCCATCTCTCATTAGAATGAATGGAACGCTTAACACCCATTGGTGATTCTCATAGAGGTGAAGCACCAGGACTTCTTGGGAGATCACCCATCCCGGTCCTACTCTAGCTCAAGCATGCTTAACTACAAATTTTCCTCCATGGTTAAGCCCACTTTTCTTGCAACCCAATTTGTAAGAAAAGTGGGCTTAACCATAGAGGAAACTCTGTAGTTAAGTGCACTTTATTGGAAGTAGTAATGGGCTAGTTGACCTCCCAGGAAGTCCCGGTGCTTCACCTATATGAGAATCACCTAGAAGCAATGAGTGCTAAGTGTTCCAATCATTCTCATGAGAGATGGGTTCTTGTGAACCTCTACTCATGAAATATGGGTCCATGAGTTTGACTTGAAAAATACATAGTGGAACCTTGATATAAATATCATAGGTAATATATTGAAAAAATGATGCACTCTCAAGAAAGGACAAAATCAAGAGAAATGTAGAACATAGAAAAATTAGAGCACATAAGGGATCTACTAACTAGGGTTAGTATACACATTTGATAACTCATGTATATTAATTATAATTTCATTGAATTGACCTCATCTCCTAAAGGTAATGAACCTATAAGCACAATGGAAGAGCAACACATAAGATGAATACAAAAATTCTACACATTTAAAAAAATGCACATGTACAACATAACATAAGTATGAAATATAGAAGAATTGACATTCAAATATAATAATGTCACAAAAGGTTTGGTCCCTTTATTAATGTGCATGAAAAAATCAACAAGGGCCATCCAAATAGAGCTTAACATAACACAAAGACAATATAAAGCAACAAATCAAACACACAAAATAGTCTACTACACAAGTGAAGTTATTCAACTATATCATGCACCTCCCAATCTTGCTTAAAGTCACTTAGGGATGGTGGACAAGATGCAAGAGGTGAAATATCAAGCATGATAGATGGATCTACTGCAAGTTCCAAACAATGGCCATCCTCCAATGATGAGTCACTCTTTTTACACAAGGATCTAGGGTTAATTCTTTGGAAATTTTGAAGAAATTTTATTTAACATCATCATTGTTAGCATCAAAAATATTATCATTTTTACCATCATCTAGATTAATCAAAATAGGATCTTTAATGCAAAAAGTATCAATTATCACATTAACACAACTTTTTCTTTTTAATATTTTCTTCCTCTCTTATACTAGTGAAAGATTGTTCAAATGGAATCACGACATTTTTAGGTTTCTTAGGGGAGAAAATATTTTGAGAAGAAAGTTCACAAGCCTTGGCATTCCATATTTAGCGTCAATATTTGGCAATGCAGTTTCTCTTGGTTATGCATGAAATCTAGGAAGATTTGGGTTTAATGAACATCGAATCCTTTTCTTTCTTGTAGGAGGACTGAAAGGAATGTTACTAGGTTGAGAGATGGAAGAAGTTAGATGTTTGTAAGATATAAGAGGTGGAACTAAAGAATATATGGAAGGAATAAAAAGTGTAGGAATGAATCCAAGTCCAAGGTGAGGAGGTGGAATATCTTTATATTTTCTCAAGTTTGTTCTTATGTACATTTTGAATTTTCAATAGGATAGGATCATAATGTCTTGTTGGGGTTCCAATGGTTGAGTTTGAGACCAAAAGAAGTCAAGTGTAAAGTTTCAATGACTCGCTAATGACTTATAGAGACCATGAATTATGATCATGATAATTCCTCTAGTACGGGAGAACTTCAAAAACTTATGGTCAAGAGAATTAGTAGCTTTCTCACTTGGAATTAATTAGAGGTGGGAATAATGACAAAGGTTGCATCTAAGAACTTCTTACTTACTTCAATGGGAAGGGTAATAGAACCTCTAGTAGGGTAAGTAAAATCATCATGCACCTTAATCTTCACATTAAATTTTGCATTAGTTTCTTGATGAAATTATCATTTAAAAATATATTCCTTAGTAATAACATTCACCATACATACATGATCAATAAGTACTCCTTGGAAGATATTTCCATTAATCATCACATTAATGTATATGGTTCCATTGGGTGCCTTAATAGTTTACTTAGGTTTGAACCTAATTCAAGGTTCAATCATAGTCTTGAGTTTAGGCTTCGATTTCTCAATGAGGTTAACAACATTTTTGGCCACTTCACACGTGTTGTCAATGTTCATGGTTGTAGTGTTACTAGGATAAAAAATATAGATGGAATGGGTAGATAAAGGATTGGTAGGATCAAAAGTATTAATAGAATGCGAAGGTAAAAAATTGGTATAGATATACTATTTTTGGCTAGGGGGTGCTATAGATTTTTCCACCTTATCATTAAAAAGATAAATAGTTATGGTATTAGAACCAATGAGGTCTTGGATAAGATGTAAAAAAAATTTTAGTGTCATGTTTAGTTTGATGGTGATATTGAAAAAGTGCTTTGGGATCATAAGAATCTAGAAATGGGTTGGAAGGGTCAATAGGTTTAATAGGAGGAAGCCTCAAGACATTATAATTAATAAAATTAAGCATAACATTATGTAAAGAATCAAAAAGTGGAGTGAAATTACAACTTGATTTAAAATTGATGAAAATGGAGTCACATCTAAAGTTGTAGTTGATACTTGTATCAACATAATTTGAAGAATTGTTATTAATCTTGATGAATCCTTTATTTGGAATTTGAAACTTTTGGAACGATCATTGAGTGACATCATTGTTATTGTTAGAGTAAAGTATTAATTATGTTGATTAACTTTAATCCCTTCTTAAGATGTCAACTCTTTTGCTTTAGTTGTTTATATTTAAACACACATGCACTAGTTGATTTAAACTTATGCACTAGTTGTTTTAAATTTAAAATTGCATGCATTAGTCTTGTAATAATTTAACTAATTATTAGATGCACTAGGGTTTGCCTTTCAAGGCTTTCGATCTCCTTTATAAGGTTGATCCATTTTATATTTTATTCATTCATTATTTGAGGATATTTTCTTCTTCATATTTTTGAGTCAAACCCTTGCCCTCTTCTTGTCTCTACTTCCTTACATAACAGGTTTTTACAAGCAGGTTATCTTCAGGTTTTGTGGATTTGTATTGCTCAAATAATATAGTTATCAATTAGGTTCATTGTTGTGGATGAATCAAATTCTCTCACTTGAATCTCTAATAATTATAAAGCACTCCATACAACTAGGTAAAAGAAGTAAACTCAAAAAATAATTTAACTTATCTGAAATATTTTTTTGCAAATTAGAAATGAAAATTATTTGAACATCCACATCAGTGCCCAGATTGGTGGACAAGAATGTGATTAGTACTAAGAGGATTTTAAGAAACAAGATGAATGAGATAGGTGAAGTGGTAAGGAACAAAGAAAGATTGGTGTGCAAAGGATGTACATGCAAGAGGAAGGACTGCACTATGGTGAAACATTTGTACCATTGGCCAGACTTGAAGGTGTAAGGATATTGCTTGCATATGCTTCTTATAAAGGATTCAAGGTATATCAAATAGATGTCAAGTCAAATTTTCTTAATGGTATTTTGGAAGAAGAGGTATACATTGAACAACCTGAAGGATTTTCTAATTCAGAAGGTAAGAACATGGTGTGTAAATTAAACAAATCTTTGTATGGGTTGAAACAAGCACCCAGGGCATGATATCAGTGATTGCACTCATATTTGATTCAGATTGGTTTCCTCAGGACAAGTGATAACAATAATGTGTATTTGAAGACTAAGAAAGATGACAGGTTGCTGATCACAAAGATATTTCTAAATGATATGATTTTTGGTGGCAATGAAGAGATGAGAAGATCATTTGCAAATGAGATGAAGAAATAATTTGAAATGTCTATGATCGGTGAGATTAAATTCTTTGTTGGATTTTAGGTTCAATAGATGAAAGATAGTATCTACATAAGCCAGTCCAAATATGTAAGTGAAATATTAAAGACTTTTGGGTTAGAAGACTCAAAACCGGTTGGTACCCCTATGATAATCAGTTGTAAACTACCGAAGGAAGATGATTCTACATAGGTGTATGAGACACTTTATAGGTCCATGATTTGTAAGCTACAATATGTGGTGCATAGAAGACCAGACATAGAACATGCAATTAGATTAGTGGCCATATTTTCTTCTAATCCTAAGGAATCTCATTTGGTTGTGGTGAAGAGAATCTTTAGATTTATTAAGGGTACTAAAGACTATGGTCTCTGGTATGGACATAAATGTGATTTCTCTTTGAATGTTTTTATTGATGTTGATTGGGCAGATAATCTTGATGATCAAAAGAGAACAAGTGGAGGTGCATTCTTTCTCAGAGATAGGCTTATATCTTTGACAAGAAAGAAGCAAAACTGTATATCACAATCAACAACTGAAGCTGAGTATGTTTCTATTGCCATTAATTTTACATAGGTAGTGTGGACCAAGAAGATTCGAGAATGAATTCAAGAGAAGGTAACCGAACTGGTGTTTATCTATTGTGACAGTACAAGTGTTGTTAACATTTCAATGAACCCGATGATGCACTCTAAGACTAAGAATATAACTATCAAATATTATTTTCTTAGAGAATAGGTACATGAAAAGGAAGTGAGGTTGGAGTATGTGACAACTAAGGAGTAGGTTGTTGATAATTTGACTAAATCATTTCCTAAGGATACATTTGTGTATCTAAGAGGTAGGTTGAGGATCATTCACCTATTTGATTTGAATTAAAAGAAGATATAGTTGTATCAATCCAAGTGTATCCATTGAATACACACAGACACACACAGACACACACATTTGGATTGATGTTGCAGGGCTACTCATTAGGGGGAACAATCTATACAAGTAATGTGTTTTGGTTAGTCATGTAGAACAAATCAGATATCAGGTGTGTTTGGTGCCTTTGGCATTGTTGTCAAAGAATGTGTGTATGCTAAATACATAAATTATATAGTGAAACAAAGGGAGTGAATGTTTAGAGTTGTAAAAGGGAATTGAAAATGAGAGAAGTTAAGTGAAAGGGGAAGTAATTGCAGAATAGGTGAGAGGCAGAAGTGGAAACATCTTTCTATTCCTAGTGTTGTTGATGTTGAGCAAGTTTGTGCATAAAGTATCATGTTGGAGAGAGGAAGAGAGTGTTTCCATCAATGCCAAAGATGAAGATTATTGACATATCTAATGCAGTGATGGTAAGTGATTTTTGGAGATATCATGATGTAGATTTGATGATAGGATGATCATTTATTATCATTGATGTCAACTATTGACCTTGTTTTCTTAGTGTGTTTCTAAGAATAGTTGTGATGAATGAAGGGTTGTAGTAAATTTCAGTGGTTTCTATCTTTATGTGAGATATAGGTGTGTCTCTAGATGTCTAATGCATGACCGCTACTACTAAAGTGATCTTATGTGACAGTTGTGATCAATTGAAGTATAACAACACAACTGCTAGAATAGTTAATGATAGGTGATAGATGATTGAAATGTCTTATCAAATATTTGTTGTTTCCCATAAAATGGTCACAAGATATGATAGTCAATATTATTTAGATGCTATAGTTGTGACCACAACTAATTTGAGTGATTGATGTGTAGGATAGGTGATCGGTGAGCAGAGACAAAGTTGTTAATAGGTTAAAGTGTTTGTGTTCTTGAGTGATAGTTGATAAATCTTTGATCGGTGATTGGTGTTGAGGTTGTGGTGGAATCAGTTGTGTTAGTCATGATCTAGCAATGTATCTTCATGATTGGAGGTGATGATTTGGCATCACATTTTTTGATGCTAGTATGTGGAGAAGATTCTAGAGGAAGTGTGTGTTTGGTCAAAATGTGTTTGACCCCTTGACACAAAATTC